>CAIGRO010187041.1:0-17235 GCA_903798355.1 Fraxinus baroniana
TGAAAAGTTAATAGTTTATATTATTTATATTTATATTTATATTTATTTAGAACGATTTTTTACTGATTTTCGTTTTGCTATTTAATGGAAACAATAAAACTAATGGTGGAAAAAGGTTTTTCGTTAAAATAATCAATTCCGTTAACTTTTCCATTAAAACAAGAATTTTTCCGTTAACTTTTCCGTTAAAACAAGAATTTCCGTTTTATAGACACTTTATATATATAGAAGATAATAAAAAATGTAAAAAATAAAGAGAAAAATAGGGGAAAAAAAAAAAAGGAAGAAGAAGTAGAGAAGTCAATAGATATGTGTATATTTCATTGAGAACCAAAGTTTCATATTTACAGGGAGGAATTGAGGCTGTAATGAATACAATAGTCATAATAACTAGGGTTACATGGGCATAATGATCATTTAATAATAAACATAAAATTTACAATATTCTTATTTGAATGACATATTAAAAAATACTTGTTATGTTAAAACCTTGTTCGATAAAAATCCATTGAGACTAAAATATCAAACGAAGTTAAAATTGTATAGTTAGTTTGGAATATTAAAAATAAATGTTGGCTAAATAAAACATCGATAGAAAAATCTAGTGAGATAAAACCTAAATGAAGTAAATAGAATACAACTACTCCCCTAACATTGATCGCTTTAAATTTTTCAATTGATGCATTTCAATCTCGTGAACCAATTTTTTAAATGTAGATTTCTGTAGGGACGGATCCAAGATTTTTTGTTGGGAGGCTGAAAGTACTTAGCAAAGCCAATGTAATAAAATTTACGTGTACAAAAAAAATCATTATAGAATATTATTTATTTAAGTCATTCCCGACGAGGATTTGAAACATAATATTCATCTATAATAGAATCTACATCAGGTGTGTTCATTTTGTTTAGTACTAAGTACTAAAAGCTTTAATTCGCTTTTACTAAAAACGTAATATTTAAAAATTAAACCAACCATTTATGGAAATTAAAGACTGATATTTGATAATAATCATACTATCCAATTTATTAGCATAATCAATAGATTTGAGCCTCACCACATGTCCACAACAGCCACTATAAACAAAACACCAATACACCACAGGTCCATTATTTCTATTAACTATTATAGGATAAATTCAACACAAAAGGAGCAAAACAAAACGAGGCAACCAGCAAGAAAAAAAAACTTCACCTCACTTGGGATTGGGAACTGGTGAACACCGCCCGAACTAAGAAACAAAACGGCAAACCTACAAGAAAAAATCAAGGACAGCTCAGCCGGATAGGGAGTTAGCCACTATAAATTAAACAAAAAAGAGAGTAAGAGTCTAAGAGACAAATCACAAAAGTCAAAACAAAGCCAGCATTCCAATTTCCAGCAAGAAAAATACATCATCTGGGAAAATACCAAATATAATTTCCTATACCCGCAAGAAAAAACCAACATGTGGGAAATTTGAAGGGAATGATGGAATTGGCTGCAGGCTGCTCCTGCTCTCCGCCTTGGCTGCTCCAGGTAATGAAGATTTCGAATTGATTTTGCGGTGTAAATGAGTGCGACATAATGATAATTGGGTTGGGTTTTAATTGAACTGGGCTTGTCCAAAAAAAATAAAAATGCTGGACCTGGATCGGGCTACAGCCCGGTCCACCTCCATCCGTTCCTGGATGTCTGCAGTGCTTTTGTGAATAAATAGGTCACATTGTAACTTGAACGAATTTGTTGAACATCAATATCGCTATTCTTCAGAAGCTCGTGTGTATGGAAGATTTTTGGAGAAATATGTTTCGTCTTGTTACTTGCGTTACATTCATACAAAATTGTTGGACTATCTTTTGTTGAAGTATGTTTCATATTGTCCTTAAACATCATCATCTTCATCTAAGATTTTATCAACATTTGATCAGTGTAGTAACATGATGGTTCTGAAAACAAATCTTGTTGTGCTCTTCAGGAGTCTCGTACAAAATCTGTAAATATAATTTTATTATTTTGATGGTATATGTTTTATAGGGTATGGACATTCATTATACAAAGAATATAACTCGTTAAAACCTTATTGGGAAAAATCCTATAGAAAAATTCCTAATGAAGGAAAAAGAGTAAATTATTCCTTTGAATTCACTAAAAAGGTTGTTTCATTAAAAACTTTGTCCGAAAAATCCAATGGGACAAAAATTTGATTAAGGGAAAAAAAAAAGTAATACGCGTATTTATTCCCCCTACGATACTATCACTTGAATTATATGTTCCAAACTTATTAAATCCTTCAAGGATAATGTTAATAGCCATACTAGATTAGTTGGCTATAACCATATGTCAAATTTCATGTATTATGCGGAAAATAAGATATGGACTACTGATTGCATCTAATAAGTGTATTTTGTATACTTATTTGGGGTCCTAAAGGAATGGAATATGATCAAAGGATATCAAAATCAATTTTTAATCGTACAAGTTATATTCCAGATATTTAGCCGAATATTGAGACCCATTTTTGATATAGCAAACGTCCGAGTCGGAAATATTATACATGTATAAAGTTATATTCCTTTGAATTATCTTTCAAACGCACTTTGAATCGTCTTAATCAGATATTAGGAGAGAAAGTTATGACCAAAATACTGACGCTGTGCAGAGAGAAAAAATCCTCACACAAAAGAAACTTTCCTTATTCGATTGGAACTCTTTCGAAAACTAATTTGAACACATTTTTCAACCAATTTTCTACTCTACAAATACATAACAGCATAATACATATTTAAGACCTTTCACATACTTCTCATACTCAAATACTCATCAATTATTATCATCAAAGGAGGAGAATTAATAGTTTTTGTGAGGAAATTGAAGGGGCTTTGCAAGAATTTAATCAAGTGAAGATTCAAACTTGATTTTTGGGTAAAGAAGATAAGGCACAAGTAAATATTCATTAAGAAACCATTGAAGAGATTCAAAATTTCAAGATTCATCTTCATCTTTTCAATTTATCAAAAATTCGGGTTATATTTTTTCACTTAATATGATTTCTTATAATTTTGATACGTTATGCTAATTTTATAAATTGTTAGGTTGAGATGAACTTTTTTTATGATATTTTTAGTTTTTAATTAATTATTTTGAATTTAATTTGATTTGATTTGTGGATGTTTATTATCATTTTATCATTATTTTCAATTACTTGATCGTCAATTGAATAGTTAGTGAATTTTACTGTTATTGATATAGACAATAGGATTTAAGCACATTACAATAAACATTGTAATGTTTGATAGAGGATAGAGACATACCTCTATACTTTATATGGTTTCAATATTCTACTACTTGTTAATAAATTTATCATGTTTACATATTTCATCTAGGGATATAAAGGTTACATGAGGGGATATATTTGATCACTATCGAGAGAGACTTTTAATTAAATTAGGAATATTGACCAACATAAATGATTTTAAATTGTCACTTTAATTGTTATACTAAAAATGAAATAATAAGGGGAATTCGACATCTTAGTAATGCATCTCACACATTTGAAAAACACATTTTCTTACTTTCATTAGATTAATTGATAATTTTGGTATTAGTATAGAAAAAATTACAAAATTTATTTGCTATTCGATTAAAATTATAATTAATTTTAACTCCATCAAACACATAGTTCTCGTAGGTTCAACATTCTAGTCATCATTATATTATTTGACCAAAATCCCATGCAATTGCGGGTATTTAAAAGATCATTTTTTTAGCACCATTGCCAGGGATTTGTTTTTCATAAGTTAGCTAATTTTAGCTTTAATCTGAATTTTACTATTTTTTTTAGTTTTGTTCATTAAATTAGAAAAACGTTAAAGCGTTTCCTGCTTCCTTTGTTTAGGACATTGTATACAAAGTTTTAGAACCGATAATCTTGCTCAATTTAACCTAGAGATCGAACGAACATTCAACCTTAAAAAAAGACAACCGTTAGAATCATACCAAAAACAGAAAAAGGAAGATATGGCAAAGAAAAATCCGAATCAAATAGTCATCGAGGCTAATCTAGGAGTAGCACAACAAAATTTGGTTGCAGCTAATGAAAATGCAAGGCTCATAGGGAAGTACATGATTCTACCGATTGTGGAAAGCTAATCGGCATAGTATATCAGATGTTTGGTTAGGCAAACTTCCACTTGAAGACTGATCAACATGTCCTAAAACACGCTACAATTCTTTGGGAGAGCTACGGAGGATCCCAATGCTCATATATCAAGATTTCTGGACTTGTGTGCAACTATCGAGTATCCATGGTGTCCAGTGAAGTAATCATACTAAGACTTTTTCCCATATACATTGAGAGACTCAGCCAGAGAGTAGCATCACTATATAGAACCAGTGGAGTCAGAAATTTCTTAGAAAGTATTTTCCACCTAAAAGAATTGCAAAGCTAAGGAACAGATTACTACATTCCAACAACTGGACTCAAAATGCTATTCAATGGCTTGTGAACAATACAAGGGTTTACTCCACCAATTCCCACAACACGAATTTCAAAAATGGCTTCAAGTGTAGTATTTCTACATTGGTCTAAATCCAATATAACGTAAACTCCGCATGTGAGGGTTCTATCACAAAAAGAACCACGGATCAAGACTACCAAATCACGGAGGATCTGGCACTCACCAGTGTAGTTTGGCCTACTGAAAGGATAAGTGGAAAGATAGTTGCTAGGGTATTCGAACTTGATTCTTTGACATCAATTTTACCAAAGTTGGCATCATTGGCACAGAAGATGGATCAGATGAATGCAGTCCATACAATGGGACCGAAATGCGATCATTGTGGAAGGAACCACGATAGTGTTGATTGTAATGGAGGGTTTCCTTTTGTTCAGACAGTGGAGAATGTGAACTACACTCAAAATTTTTAAAGGTAACAACACAATCCAAATCCTAACACCTATTACCCAGGCTGGAGAAACCACCCAGGTTTTCAGTGAAGCAATAACCAAGGTGCTCATACTGCACCACATCAAACTGTACCGTCGAGCTTTTAGCAGAATGAGAAGAAGGAAGGCTGGAGAAATCACCTAAGTTTCTAATAGAACGATAATCAGGGTGCTCAAACCGCACCACAGCAAACTGCACCACTAGTTTTTCAATAGAATGAGAAGACGTCTTCGTTATAAGATATTGTTACTAAATTCATGGAGATATCTACCCAACACATGTAAAGAACATATAAAACCTTACAAGTTCAAGGAGCTACCATCAAGAACTTGGAAAATCAGATGGAACAAATAACGAAAGCACTTTCAAAAAGACTACTAGGAGCATTACCCGGTAACACTGAGACAAATTCCAAACAAAGGTAATGGTAGTGAAGGTGGAGGAAGAACAGACAGAGGCAATAACTATTTGTAGTGGAGTTCAACTGCTGGAGATTAATGTAAAAGGACCAGTTGCTACGAAAGAAAAGGTACATTCTACGGCTGAGGAGCAATTGGAGGAAGAGCAGAACAAAGAAGAGGAGATAGAAAGAGCATCAGAAGACCTAAAGGTTAAAGAAATCGCTCATACTAAAGAATTTGTGCCACCACTACCATTTCCACAAATACTGCAAAAGAGAAAGCTCAATGATCAACTTGAGAAGATTCTAGATATGCTGAAAAAACTCCACATCAATATCCCATTTATCGATGCTATTCGATACATCTTGATGTATGCAAAATTCATAAATGACATGATATCTAAGAAAAGAAAGCTTCCAAACCGGGAAGAAGTGACATTAATCAAGGAGAGCAATGCAAATGATACAAAATAAACTGCCACCAAAACTCAAAGACCTATGAAGTTTTACTTTACCTACTTCACTAAGCAAATAATTTCATTTTAATGTTTTATGTGATACAGGTATAAGTGTAAATTTAATGCCTTTGTTTACTTTTAGAAAACTAGGAGTTAGGATAGTCAAGGGATCGAGTGTGACACTGCAACTGGAAAATAAGAGCATTGGATACCCCATGAGGTAAGGTTGAAGATGTGCTCATCAAAGTTGGGAAGCTGATATTCCCAGAGGAGTTTCTTGTTATAGACCTCGAAGACGACCATGATATGCCATTTATCTTAGGTCGACCATTTTAAGCAACAAGTCGAATTTGATTAACATAGAGAAGAGTGAGCTGACCGTGAGAGTGGAGGATGCACATGAAATCTTTAAATTACATAATCCAACCAAGCAACCATTAGTCCTAGAGGAGGCCAAATATGTTGCTGAAGAAATTCATCAAAGGCCAAAAAGACAAAGCGTAAACGTCTAAGGAGCCTTTCTAGAGAGGATAATAGTGATCTCAAGGTTTGTAGGGCAAAAAGAGGATATAAAACTGGAAATTGTAAGGATTGTAAGGTTCCAAGACTCCAGCGTGAACCACCATCATCACTCCATCCATATAGTCTAGGTAAAGACTGTAAATTAAGCGCTTATTGGGAGGCAATCCAATTTTCTAATCCTTTTATTTATTTTACTTTCCGTATTGCATTGCACGTAGTGTTACTCTTGACTAATATGTTACATTCGTTATATGCACGTTTCAATTCAGTTTAGGGTTCATCTTTATCAATAACACCAAGCCTAGTTAAAGGAAAATATTAATTGAGCCAAAATGAGTTTTCTTTTTATTTTTTTGATTATTTCTTCCCCTCTTGATATGTACTGTGGATATTAATATTGGAATGAGCTTAGCAAAGTACAAGTTGGAATAAATTGACAAATATCTCCTCACACATTCATCAAAAAGACTTCGGGGAGTACCTTCTTTCTTTTCTTCCCTATCTCCTTATATTCTTACTTATTCTTCTTTATGACATTGAGGACAATGTCGGTTTTAAACTTGGGGGTGGAAAAAAGTTTGAGTTTTTGCTTTTAGTATGTTTTTGAGTGTTTGTTTTTGCTTTAGTATATATATTAAAAAAATAAAAATAAAAACATTTTCTTTTGTTAGGCCGTGTGTTTGTGTGGGTTAGATAGTCAGCCTGCAATGATGGTTAAATTTGAGTTTTGATGTTGAATTATGAACTGTTGATAAGATGTATGCTAGACTGATTGAGATTTAATCTTGCAAAACTTGATATTATATGTGCACTAAATTAAATTCGACAGTGTGATGCTATGAGTTGATTCATATAATTGATAGGTTGATATAGTTAGACCAAATTTAGCACAATTTGGGGTTGGGTTTTGCTGTTGTAGGAAGATACGGATGTGGATAGGGATTCCATGTGTGAAGTTTTTTATGTGGATTGTTTTAGATCAACTGAATGAAATTGGACGAAAATCTTAAGTCAAAGGTCAGTTTGTTTGAATAGGTGTTTGATAAGGGGCATTGCACTAATCAAGGTATAACTTTTTTTAAATGTGTAACTTCTCTTCGAAACCTTTTTTACTTGGGTTATTAAGCATGTAATAATATTTAAAACATGGTGCCCTAAAGTCATCTTACTTGGGAGTAATCGGCCTGAAAGTTTAAAGGAGATAATGCAAAAAGAAAAATACTTTTTAAAAAGCAAGTGCATAAAAAAAATAGCACTAAATGCCTAGGTTAAGCCTCAAACACCTATTTGAGAAGACTTGACTTTTGATATTGGTTTTTAGCCTAGTTTAGTCCTAGATATCGAAGCAATTGAATAATTGGAGAATCCTTCTTTGTTGATGTATTGGCTTGTAATTAGTAGGGTCCACCTGAACTAGAGAGTGTGATGATAGTAATGCAAAATTCAATCTTAGATTACACACTGGGAAAAGAGTGAAAGAAGAACAAGTTTGAGGTGTGAATCAGATGAGATGTGGAAAGATATCTTTGACCACAGAGAGTCCAGAATTGAAGCAACTCGTAAATTTATGATTGCCTGCATTAGAAAAGTGGATATGGGTTTGGAATTGTGAATTTGAAACAGTTTGTAGATTTAGTACTGTAATTTCAAATACTAAGATAAAAGGCTAGATTTTCTAACCAGATATTTTTGCATGCTTTTGTGTTTGTTGTTCTTTAGGTTATAGTTTTGTTTAAGGGCAAACAAATATTTCAGTTTGAGGGTATATGATAAGTGTATTTTATAAACTTATTCGGGATCCTAAAATATCGATATTTGGTAGTTCTTTTGACAAAATATATCTTAAATTGTTGCATTTTATGTTATACGGGTAAAACTAAATGATTGAACGGGGAATCGAAAGAATGAAGCGAAAAATTGTGAAAATGGCAAAATTTAAAGTTTGATAACCAAATTGAAAATATTCAATCGTTGATTTGAACCACAAGACGATATTTCAAAGATTTCTAGAAGACAATTGGATGGAATTAGAACTAAAAAGGGAATGGAATGTGATCAAATGATATCAAAATCAATTTTCAATCGTACAAGTTATATTTCAGATTTTTAGCCGAATATTGAAATCCATTTTTGGCATAGTAAACGTCCACATTGGAAAAATTATAATACTATAACAATTGTATCCCTTTGAATTAGCTTTCTGAAATAACAAGATTCGACTCAAACTACACCTAGAGGGGGGGGATGAATAGGTGATTATGCGGAATAAAAACTTATAATGAATTAGCAACAAGTCACAGTTCATTATCTCTAGATGGTTAATCAATCAGTCCAATTATCCTAAGTTGAATTACCATAGTTATATTGTAAACAATAAATAACAAGCAGCTTGATCACAGATAAACCTCAACTGGGCAAGAATTTCGGGCACTTTGCGAGTCAGAATCCATTATAAACGAATTATGAACTTATAGTGCGCTAGACACGACTACCACTAGTACTTTCTCACCTCCTAACTGCAATTCCTACAGCTCTCCTGGATTGCGTACTTCTACACCAACTCCCAGCTGCAGTTTTCAAATCCCTCCTGGAATGCATGCTCCTGCAGCAACGCCTGGCTTTAAGAATTCATCTATCTTATTTGAATTAATGAAGAAATCCACGTTCTCCAACAACAGGAACTCCAGTTACCTTTCCTTGATCTTCATAACTCTGATAGATATGTAGGAAGTAGCAATTTGGTATTTGGATTGGATTATGGATTTGATGTTTTTCACTGCCAAGAAAAAATCAAGTATGAAGGCTGAAAGATAACTTTATGATGAGGAGATGAAGAGTATGTTTTTGCAATGATCAACCTTAGAATTTATGTTCAGAGGCATTTGGTAGTTTAGTTTAGGTTTGGGGAAGAATGGGCCGGACAAAAAGTCTTAAAAATGCGAATTGAGATTTCCTGATGACACTGTTGCTCGAGCGAAGGCTGGACGATAGTCGAGAGATGGGTTGTCGCTCGAACGAAGACAAGGCAATAGGTGGGCGACAATGTTACTGTTTCTAATGCTCGAGCCAAATCATGGCGATAGTCTAGCGAAATTGCGACACCGTTTTTTCTTCTTTACCATTCTCGAACTCTAGACCTAATATAACTCAATTTCTATTATCTGTAACTTTTTCCTTGACTTTTACAACATATTATTTTAAGTCCCTTTTGTTTATAGACTTGTCAATTACATCAAAAACCTAACACTTTCCAACGCACTTTGAATTGTCCCAATTGGATATTAGGAGAGAAAGTTATGGCCAAAATACCAATTGTTGTGCAAAGAAAAAAAAATGCGCGCGAAGGAAACTTTCCTTATTCGATTGGAATTCTTTTGGAAACCAATTTTGACACGATTTTCAACTAGTTTTCTACTCTACAAATACATAACAACATAATACATATTGGAGACCTTTGATATACTTCTCGTACTCCAATACTCATCAGTTATTATCATGAGGAGAATTCATAGTTTTTGTGAGAGAATTGAAGTGGATTTGCAAGAAGTCAATCGAATGAAGATTCATTCTTGATTTTTGGGCAAAGAAATTAAGGCATGAGTAGAGATTCATCAAGAAACCACGAAAATATTCAAAATTTCAAGATTCATCTTCATCTTCTCAATTTATCAAAAATCGGGGTTATATCTTTTCACTTAAATATGATTTCTTGTAATTTTGATATGTTGTCTAATTTTATACATTATTAGGATGAGATGAACCCTTGTTATGATATTTTTAATTTTTAATTAATTATTTTGACTTTAATTTGATTTGATTTGTGGATGTGTATTATCATTTTATCGTTCTTTTCAATTGTTTGATCACCAAGAATTGTAAGTGAATTTTATTGTTATCGAGAGAGACAATAGGATTTAAGCACATTATAATAAACACTGTAACATTTGATAGAGGATAGATACATATATCTCTATACTTTATATGGTTTCAATATGTGTTCTACCACTTGTTCATACATTTATCATGTTTGCATCTTTTATCAAGAAATAAAAGAGTCATATAAGGGAGATAGATTTGATCGCTATTGAGGCTTTCAATTAAATTAGGAAGATTGACCAACATAAAAGATTTCAAACTGCCATTTCATTATTATACTAAAAATCGAATAATAAGGGAGATTTGACATCTTAGCAATGCATCTCACATATTTGAAAAACAAATTTACTTACTTTCATTAATTTAATTGATAATTTAGATATTAGTATAGAAAAATTATAAAATTTGTTTGCTATTCGATTAAAGTTGTAATTAGTTATAACTCGGTCAAACACATAGTTCTTGTGAGTTTGACACTCTACTCATCATTATATTATTTGACCGCAATCTCGCGCACTTACGGGTTTTCAAAGGATCGGCATCAACCACGGTCTTCGCAAAATTCACTATATCTAGATACTTGCATTACATATTTTGAATTCATTTTTTTCATTTCATTTCACATAAGCATACACCTTTACATGTTCGGATTGTAGGTCCAGAAATTTCAGGGTAAATTACCTGGTTAATCATTGAACTTTACACAAAGTCTTCCAGAGGTCAATGAATTTCAAAAAAAAAAATTCCCGTTAGTCATTGAACATCACAAATATAATTCTATCAATCACTGAAAACTTCAAAAGTTTTTCTGTTAATCGCTAAATTTTAGGAAATATAATTATATCCATTATTCAGCAATTAACATGAAAATTTTTGTAAAGTTCAATGACTCCCCGCATACCTCACGCAAAGTACAATGACCAATCTTCATGTTTTTGAAGTTTTTTTTTTTCTACACTTTTACTCTACAATTGTATTCACTTTAGAATCGTCAAACTTTGAAAAAAGAGTAGTCTTTTATCTTGGGAATAACAGATAAAGCTGTCTGTTGACCTCTCTAATATCAAAGAGGCAGTAGAGAATAGTTCTATGGGCTGCTTTAGCTTCGATCGTTTTTCCATATGACTACACCTGAATAAAAATTAAAAAATATATTAGATTCTTAGCTAAAGATGTGTATGAATTTCAAAGTTGAATACTATGAAATGATCAATGCTAAAAGGGTTCTCTTTTGAAATAGTTGACTACATGGATCACTATTGCCTTTTTCATCTTATATTGCCTTTTTCATCTTATAAAGGTTAGCAGACAACCTTGTCGGTTACCTCTGGAACAAAGAGTTTTTTTCTTAAGTTTGATGAAACTAGAGAGAATAAAATTGTGGGTATGAGTACAAGAAAAGTGGGAAAAGAAAGAAAAAACTGGAAAAAAAAAACATAAAGATTGATAAATAACCTGATTGGTCACTGAACTTTGAGTAAAATTTTTAGGGGGTTACCAAACTTTATAAATGTAATTACATCGGTCACTAATACTTCTACAGTTCTCTTGTTAGTCACTTAACTTTACAAAACGTAATCTAATCCATTACCCAATGATTAATGGGTAAACTTTTATGAAGTTCAGTAACTAAAAAAGAAAT
This sequence comes from Fraxinus baroniana, assembly GCA_903798355.1. Taxonomy (NCBI): domain Eukaryota; kingdom Viridiplantae; phylum Streptophyta; class Magnoliopsida; order Lamiales; family Oleaceae; genus Fraxinus; species Fraxinus baroniana. Next base: position 11,825 of record CAIGRO010187041.1, read on the forward strand.
TTTTGAAGTTCAGTGACCTACTGAAAACCTTATGCAAAATTTAGTGATCAACCTGGTAACTGAATCTTCACGTTTCTCTTGTAAATTTGATTTTTCTAGGATTGCATCCTTTTATTTAGTCAATCATTTATTCTATCGATATACTTTGACGAACTTATTTTGCTGTCCTCGCTATTCATAATATGAAGCAATACATCAAGTACAAAATTATTGCCGATAACCTTTTTTATTCTATTTCTTTTCCATAATTACATAACTTAATGAGAGATCTCCACTTTCAATATTTCAAGTATTTAAACATGTTCTCGAGTTTTATAATTAATTATGTCTAAGAATATACACCTCATAATTGGGACCTTATTTTTTAATTGCTCATTTTTTTGGGGGAGTTTTTCTCTTTAGAATCGAATGTCACAACACTTTAGGCGTGTCATTTGGATAATGCTAATAATTTGTCATTTGTAGACATTTATATGAGATGGAGCATCTATAACTGGTATATTAGATTTTAAAAAAAAACTCTTTTAGGTGAATAAGTGCATCTTACAATTGAGTTATCGTTCATATTGTCAAGTGCGAAGATAGAGATAGCACAATATGATGCATTATTTTTATTTCCAGCTACTAATTTCTCCCCCCTAATGCTAAGAAAATAGTTCAACCAAATTGACAATCAACAAATTGCATTATAAAATATCACCTATTAGGATTAAAATATTTTACAAGGGTTCAAACTAGATTTGTATTCTCAGTATTCTTTAATATCAATCTTAGTGCACTGCGGTTGAGTAATTATAGATATATTGCACTTTTAAAATTACTAGATAGAAAGTATTAGGCTCAACTATAAGTCAATTATAACATGGAAAACTTGATGTTGGCACGATGCGTAATGACATTCCCTAAACAAAAATGGGAAGTAATTTGAACTCAATAGTAATTATTAAGAAATTAATTGAGGCACTTAACAAACAATAGTGTTAAACTATTTATTGTCATCCCAACTAACATTTATTAAAAGATTGAGATTTAGGTTTACTAGCATTAACAAAGCACACCGTCTTGAAAATTATGTTCGTAATTTAGAATTTGAGCAGTCAGTTCACAAATTTCAAACACTAGGTAATCATCTAGCAGATGTATCAAATCTATTCGATGCAAATAATATCTAGATGATCAAAGTGGAGGATGATGGGATCTCATATATTACCTTAATTAATTTTCAAGATTATAAGGATAGAATCCCCACATTAGTTAGTAATGGTCAATAACCAATTTATGATACAGAGAACAAGCATTATGTGTTAATTCAATGGATTGAAAAATCTTGTAGTTCTTCATTGAATATCCATTAAAATTCTAAGACTATGTTTGAACCCATTTTTTCTGAAGATTGCATTTTGAAATAGTAGATTGATGGAGAATGAGTAGTTGAAAAATAAAGAAACTTTTGGGCATGTGTGTAATATTATTTTATTGAAAAATACGCAATTCAAAAAAAAGAGAGAAAAATGTATTTTTGAAATAATGTGGATCAAACAAAAGTTAAATAATTTGGTTTTGCATCATTATTGATTAGAGTTGGTCTAATGATCGTACCAAATAATAAAATCAAATTGAACTTTTGGTTCAATATTGAATGTACTTCAATTACATTAGTGATAGTATAGTGTATATATTATGACACAATTTAGAAACTTTACAAGTTTCTTTTATATTAAGTGAAGAAAAAAAAAAGAAGTAAATTTTGTCCCTGCATATAACAAAATATTGATTCTTCTAGAATCTAGAATAAGATTTACATAATCTCATATTTTACTAACATGAGCATTTACCATTATCCAGAAATACATTCTCTTCACTATATTAAATGTCATATTTTTCCTAAATATGGACTCGTATAAATAAAAGGGATAATTATAGCAAAATATCCAAACCTTTAAAACATTAGCAGACTTTACCCAAATCTTTTATTTGTTGCAGCCGTCATCCCCAATATTTCCAATTGTTGCAGATGAGAAGCCCCTTTTGGACAGTTTTCATCCATAATTCTGTCAGTTGATTAAAATTTAACTTTGACCACATTTTTAATATCTTAGAAGGGGTAAAAGAGTAACTTTCCATTTATCATATTAAATAATTAAATAAGAAATAAGAAAAAAAATACAGACAATTGTCTTCTTCCTGTGCTCCTCAATTTGATTGATTGATTGGCCTTTCTTTGGTTTGGAGACAAGTTATAATCAGAGGGATAAACACGTTTTCTTGTACTTGACATAGTCGAATCAGCTCATTCTAGCAATTACGAAACAAAATTTTTCCCAATAGAGGCCAGAATTGAGCACATTATATCTATGAAAATTCAAAAGCAATCACATTTGTATGGTTTCAATTTCTTTAATTTTATTCTCAGGGAGCTTGTCCTTAAAGCACATGAACACCAACAGAGCGAACATAGAGAAATGAAAATGATCAATCACGCTCACAAACAATTTCTCTTTTGCCCCTATTTTAAAATATTAAAAATATGCTCAAAGTTAATTTTTTGGTCAATGGACAGAATTATGGATGAAAACTATCCAAAGGGGCTTCACCTGCAACATTTGGAAAGGTTACGGGTGATAGCTACAACAAATCAAAGGTTTGGGGAATGTCTGCTAATGTTTCAAAAGTTTGGGACTTTTACTGCAATTATCCCTAAATGAAATCAGATAGTATAATTTTTTTTTTCTTATTTTGAGACTTGTTACTTTTAGAGCACAATAAAATGTTATTATTATCAATTTTTTTTTTTATAAATGATATTATATTACATTTTAATATTACTTCTTCAACAACAATATGTCAATATTCTCCTAGAATACTGAAATTGTAATGTCGTGCTCTTTAGGAGAAACAAAATACTATTATTTAAAATAACAAATTATATAAGGATTTACTCTTCAGAAATAGAAATAAAAATATAATTTATATTAGATTGTATTTGATTATACTCTTTGGAAACAAATAAAATCTAACTATGTTATATGTAGCATATTATATTTTATTATTGGTTCTTGAAGTGCAATATATCAAAATTCTTTTGAAATATTAAAAATTATAATTCATGCTCTTTCTGAGTGAGTAATATTTTTCTAAAATATTAATTAAGATGTTGTGATATTTCAGGAATAATAACAAACTATTATTTAGAAACATTAACTCTTTAGGAGTTTGTTTTCTAGTAAAATGTAATATTTCTAGAGTTATACTTCTTCTAGAGTAACAACATGATAGATTATTAATTTTTAAAATTTATAAAAGAACATCTAAAAGTATTTAATCAAGTTAAAGAAAAAAGGAGTATTTAATAATAATAATAATAATTTCAGCAATATTCATTTACATATTTCTTTATTTTTTCTTTATTTTGCACAGAGTACTTTAAAATGAATAATCAAAACATTATATGTTGACTATTTTCATGGTATTTAAATAAAGAGGGATTAACTTAACATGTTCTGACAATATATTTGCTCATTTAATAACTCCAATATTAAAATCCAACCGACTGCTTGAGTTCCTGATGAATCAATTGATTCTTTGAGCTTTTGAGCTGACATTATATGAGTAATGGATTATATCTTAATAAGATTGATCTTTTATAAAAATCAGTGGTGGAGTCAGAATTTTCATGTGGGGAGGTGGGGAAAATAAATTCAAAATGTGTTAGGGGCTGTCACCATCACCCTCTCCCTAGGAGTCCGCTTATGATAAAGAGTAACAAGAACACTTATATAATATTTTTTTAATATTATTGCACTTATTACTGTTAACATTGAATTCTTTAAATATACTCGGACTAACATGTAACTTAGTTTACCGTGAGTACAAGTTGTTTTACCCATGGAGTTTCATGTGTTGCATAGTTGGTGCATAATTATATTTATTTTAACAAAAAGTATGTGTATGCAAATACGTTAAAATAGTGACTTACTGGTATAATATCAAATAAGTTCTGACTTATCGAAATCAAGATCTGCACAAACTGTGATTTATTGAAAAATGAAAACTATAAAAGTAGATGAAATAAAACGAGATATGGGAATACTGATAAGTGCAATTTGTACAATTATTTTGATCAAATTACTAAACTTTTATATCGTCAAATTATTAATTTTTACTTAATTTAGGTTAATTTTCTTTTGTTTTAGTTATAGACTCGTTCGAAGCAACTGGAAAAGAAAGAATGCCGAAATTGAATGAAATCTACAACTTTGGGGATTAAAGTCTACACTATATAAATTGAAGGATTAAATTGCATTAATTATACTGATGGATCTAGACTTGCAATTCAATTATCACTTGAAATTCTAATTAAACTAGAACTCAAAGTTGAGATTATATATATATATATATATATATATACACACACACACACACACAGCACACGCATTAGGATGGGGATGCTGGAAAAGACAAAAACCGACTGCTGCAAAATGAAAAAAAAAAACCTGCGTTAGAAAGAAGAAAAGAAAAGAGGGGAGAGAGAGAGAGAGAAGTGGAGAAAAGTCGAGAGAAAGAAAGAGACGTGCACAGAGAGTGGAAAAAAAGGAAAAGAAGAAAAGAAAAAAAGGAGGAAGCTTTAAATACCAAAATTTTCACGTTCCGTCAATTTTTGATGATGTCGTTTCACTTTTTCTTGTTTTTATTATTCCAATATGAATAACTAATTTTTATATTAGGGAAAATAATTTAATCGACTTGCCTTTATTTTTATATTCAAGATTTATTTATTTATTTATTTATGTGTTGATTTTATTATGAATTTAATGCGTTAAATTATCCGATCAATAATTTGATGATTATGTGAGTCTCTTATGAATCGAGAGGTGAGTTTGAGATTTAGACCATTTAATAAAATTCGGTAAATTAGTATAACGTGTAGAGATACATATACTAATTATTGCAATCATAATNCCGTCAATTTTTGATGATGTCGTTTCACTTTTTCTTGTTTTTATTATTCCAATATGAATAACTAATTTTTATATTAGGGAAAATAATTTAATCGACTTGCCTTTATTTTTATATTCAAGATTTATTTATTTATTTATTTATGTGTTGATTTTATTATGAATTTAATGCGTTAAATTATCCGATCAATAATTTGATGATTATGTGAGTCTCTTATGAATCGAGAGGTGAGTTTGAGATTTAGACCATATAGTAAAATTCGGTAAATTAGTATAACGTGTAGAGATACATATACTAATTATTGCAATCATAATTTGAATTCCTAGAACCAGTGTTTCATTTAATTAAATTAATTCACATAGAGATATGGAATTGAATTAGTTAAATAGGCTCAATGAGAACTCGAGAGGGTAAATTAAATACAATAGAAGAATTCGATCGAACACTATATTATG
>CAIGRO010187086.1:0-16492 GCA_903798355.1 Fraxinus baroniana
AAAATCAAAGGTAGGGACGTTCTGTATCAAAAAATCAAACGTATGGACATTTTCCACAATACAAGGCAAAGATAGGGACGTTTTGCGCCAATTACCCCAACTGATTTCATACTTCTTCAATATAAACTCAAATCACCAATTATAAAATGCACCTTCATTTCTCCATCCATATGAGAAATTTCAATGGAACCTAGCTAGACTTGGACACTAGCAGATCGACTCCAATTTATTTGCATGCTGTCTCAGTAACTCCCACCAATCAGCACCCTTGATGGGACAATTTAGGCCATTGAAGGGTACTCGAGTTGGTCAAGTACCCATGCCCAATCACGGGTGATTGAAGTGGCTATGGTAGTGTCGACCCTCTCCGCCATTTTCACATGGAAGAGGTATGCATTCCTACCAAACCGTCCAAAATATATATATTTAAGCTTAGTCGATTTAACATCACCAATGTATACACCACTGAGCCTTCTACCATTTCACCCCATGTGATCGATTACACTCACCCCATTTTCTTTATTATTCTATGAACATGAAAATTGATCAAAGAGTGCCCGTCACATTATGTTATCAACCTTATTGTTTAATTTTTTTCTCTCCTCCTAAATGTAGTTATGGTAATATTGAGTCATGTATGCAACCAAAGTAGAAGTAAATAACAGATAATTTGCATTTTATTTTTATTTCATTTATTTCTCTCTTGACTGTAGTTTTGGTAATATTGACTTCGCATATTTTTCTCTTCTTACCTTTCCCATTTTTTATTTTCCTTTTCTTCATTGAAGCTTAAATAATNGCAACCAAAGTAGAAGTAAATAACAGATAATTTGCATTTTATTTTTATTTCATTTATTTCTCTCTTGACTGTAGTTTTGGTAATATTGACTTCGCATATTTTTCTCTTCTTACCTTTCCCATTTTTTATTTTCCTTTTCTTCATTGAAGCTTAAATAATGTGAGTCATACACAAGCTGAAGATATTAAACCTATTTCACATTTCTATTTTTTATTCCGTTCTCTTGAATGTTGTTTTGGAAATGTTAGCTTCGCTTTTTTTTTCCCCCTCGTATATATTACGTTTTTCGCTATTTTTCCATTTTTTGGTTAAATCTCAACCCATTCATCTTTGCTTCACCATTGTAGAACGAAATTTTCGACTAGAAATACGCTCTCACATTGTAAAAAGTATGGTTTTTATGACGACTAATAACTTAGTTGTGATAGAAAAGTCCTATAACAATTAATATTAAAAAGGTTATTATTATTAAGAGTTGATATTCCATCTTAAAATGTCAATATTTTTAAGAAAAGTAGTACAAATCCTTACATATTGTATATATGTCATTATTTGATGTGAGATTCATTTATCAACGTGTTCTCTTAAGGTGATGGCTCATTTATGCTGACCAATTCTGAAGTTTGTGTGCTCATTTAAGTTTTGATTGGATTGAATTACTCGTTGGATTTTAATGAATTTGACACTTAAAAACTTTGAATTCCGTCAACGTTACTTGGAAGAGCAGTTCATGCCATTATTTGTTGCATTATATTATATCGGTATTCGATGTGAGATCCATCCGTAATTAATAATATGAAGTTATGCATGATGGCTTGCTACTCGTGGTAGATGGTGCTCTATAAAGGTGCAACCTGCCAAATACTTGGTGCAATGACTGGTCTACAACATCCAACCATACACGAACTTTCAAGGTATCTATTCCAAGTTAAGACAAATTTAATTCAAGTACTCTCTCGAATTCATTTTTTGCGATCTTGTCAATGCAATTGAAATCTAGCCGATTTTCGATGTCAAGAATGAGAATGTAAAATGTAGACCGTATTGATATACAACAACTAAAGCAATTCCAATGTAAATACTTCCAAACCGAACAACTCCCCAAACAATGGTGGCATCTGAAAAAGAAGTTTACCTAAGAGCATCCCAAAATCTCATGATTATATGCATTTAACATTTCAGAGAGACCAGTGGGTAAAACCTTGCAATATTGAAAGAGAAGGGCAGTAGTTATATGTGCTGAATTCCATGCAACAATCATAGCCTTTAATTCAATATTCCAAATTCCATCATGATAGAGTATGGCATCAGATATTTGGTGGGTCCTATTGTGTCCCTCTTTCTTGTCCATTTGTGTTTACAATGTTCGTGAGAATTGGGGTTTGAGTCCTAAGGGAATGTTTTTAAACTTTATATTCCTTTACCAAACAACTTCCATTATTATATATATGCACCCAAGAAATTTTTGGCAACACATAATTGATCTCATTTGTAGATGGGATATTATAATTGAGAATAAGATATGCAAATAAATTGACTATTTATAAAGGTAGGATGAATAGTGCAGAGGTGGCAAATAGATCGACCACTCGTTGGCTTTCGAGCTTGGCTCGGCAAATTAATCGCTCAGGCTCATATTGAGACGAGTTATGGGTCGAACCAAGCTTGAGTTTTTTTCACTAGCATACTCATCTTGAGCTCGTGGATCAGCTCATTTTTTGACTTGTTTTTAACTTATTTATTAATTTCTTAAAAAATGAGTCGGCTTAGGCTCGTGTTCATACAAGCTAAAGGCCCTAGTCGAGCTCGAGTGTCTAAGGGTCGAATTAGCTCGGCACGGCTCAATTCATTGCCACCCTAGAACAGTGGTGAATAATTTTAAAATATAAAAAAATTAAATTTCTTTTGTTATAGTTATAGATTGTGTCCTCTCATTTCGTCCTTCTTTTCTCTAGCAATACTTATCGTAAAGTTCTTATATGACAATAGAATTTTCAATATAAAACTGAATAAGAGAATTTAAATTCAGAGTGAGATTGAAACATAGCTGAAAAGATGTAAGATGTAAGACTAACTAATTTTTTTTTTTTTTTTTATTGAAATTTAGACTAATTAAATTTATAGAATCAATTTAAAGTTTAAAGTTATCTCTAAAATCTCTTATAAATTTATAAGCCACACACTATGGTGATTGATAAGTTCTACCTTTTGAAAGATCTTTAATATGCCATAAATAGAGTATGAAAATAAATAAATAAATAAATAATGTGATAACATACTAAATGTGGATGTTGGGGAGTGTTTTTGTAGGTTAGATAATTTACTATGTTTACGGATTATTTTAGTAGAAAATTCGATGTTGGATGAGAAAGGATAAAAAGGAACAAGAATCGATCGATTTAGGATTGAAATTGGACGAATTCTAGAATTCGAAAACCAAAGTGTCAAGTTTGAAAGTGTCAAGTAGCAGCCCTTGGTAAAGTAGTAACATGTAACGATTGTTTGAATAAGTAAAATATATATATATATAATAACAATTTTTATATTATATTAAGGTTATTATATTCACACTACAACTTTTTATAAATACATTATATTAAAGTTCTCTAACTTTTATATATTGTCACACTTACGTATTCAACTTTTTCATTACATTATTATCTTCATGCTTCCATGAATTTTTTTTAGCGTGCTTTAAATAAGAAAAAAAAAATCTAGTTGCACTATTGTATTTGTTATTTTCCAGTTATTTAAAAATACGAGCGGCAAGCAAGTCTTTTTACACTTGCTAAACATAATTTTCAGACAAAAACCATTGGTGTCGACAAGATCTGCTAATTCATGGCATGCTAATGATAAGAACGTGACCAAAAAGTGAAAGATATAAATACGATAATAAGTAATATTAGGAACATTTAGGCTTTGTCTGTTGGAGATTTTCATCCAATTTTGAGCAATAATGTGATCGTTACAGTCAACAAGTGGGGACCACATTAGAGAGGATGAGTCAAATATGGTGGGCTGCTCTATTGGGTAACGTACGAAAAATCAATACTAATTAGTTTGAGAATTTCTGACAGATACACCCTTAATATACTTTTAAGATATTGTGGTGTTAATATAACCACTATTATATATAAACTAGTCGCGACAAACGTTTGTTGCACGTTATTTTGACTTTTTTATGTCTTGTAAAAATATAATTTTGAAATGTTGGATAGTTGTAACATTTTTAGATGAATTTCACATAACATAACATGGCATGAAATATCATTCCTATAATAAATAAATGTAACTTGATTCCAATTACTTATGATTCCAACATAACATGAGGTTTTTCAAACTCCAAAATTGTTAGGTGACAACAAAGAATTTTTTAGTTAACTAATTACTTATCTTGGGCATGTCATATTAATCAGGAACAAAAGTCATCTGAAGCCTTTTAAGAGGCCCAATTAAGTTGGGCCCACACAAGATTGCCATTTTTAGGCCCATATACGACGACCGCTAAAAAACTCTTATCTAGAAACTCTCACCCAGTGCCAATGGTGGCATTAGCACTTGAAAAAAAAAAAATAATAAATATCAAATGAGCTCACTGATACTGCCTGCCACCGCACCTCCTCCACTCTCGGCGGCACCGCCGCCTTTTCTGACACCAAGAAACTACATTCCTCCCCATGTATACAAACATCCGGCAGCTATTCTTCTTGAGCTCTGCACTTCCGTGAAAGAACTCCATCAATTCATCCCTCTTGTAATAAAAAACGGCCTCTACGGTGAGCACCTTTTCCAAACCAAGATTGTAAGCTTGTTCTGCAAATTCGGTAGACTAAACGATGCCCTCAAAGTATTCGAGCCCATTGAGTCCAAGACTGATCCCATCTATCACACTATACTTAAAGGGTATGTACAACAAGACACTATGATTAATGCTTACAACTTCTTTTGTCGAATGAAGTGTGATAGTGTAGCTCCCGTGGTGTATAATTTCACATATTTATTGAAAGCTTGTGCGGATAGTTTTGATGCTAAAAGGGGTAAGGAAATTCACGCTCAGTTGATATTAAATGGTTTCTCTTCTAATTTGTTTGCCATGACTAGTGTGGTTAACTTGTATGCGAAATGTGGGTTGATTAACGAGGCCTATAAAATGTTTGATAGAATGCCTGAGAGGGATTTAGTGTGCTGGAATACATTGATTGCTGGTTTTGCTCAAAATGGGATGCCAAAGAGGGCGTTGGAGTTGATTTTGTTGATGCAAAAAGAAGGGCATATGCCTGATATGGTTAGCGTGGTTTCGGTTTTGCCTGCCTCTACTGCAATTGGGAATTTGAGGGTTGGGAAATCAATTCATGGGTATGTTCTGAGACGGGGGTTGGAGTCATATGTTAATGTTGCAACTGCTCTGATTGATATGTATGCAAAATGTGGGTTGGTTGGGACTGCACGGTTAATATTTGATATAATGGATATGAGAACGGTTGTGTCATGGAATACTATGATCGATGGTTATGCGCAAAGTGGCAATTCTGAAGAAGCATTGGAGCTATTTGATAAGATGTTGGATGAAAAATTAAAGCCAAGTAATGTTACAGTTATGGGAGCTCTACATGCCTGCGCTGATTTGGGTGATCTTAAACGTGGTCAATATATTCATGAGTTAGTTAATCGATTAGAGCTTAATTCAGATGTTTCTGTGATTAACTCGTTAATTTCAATGTATTGCAAATGCAAAAGAGTTGATATAGGTGCTGAATTATTTGATAAATTACAAAGAAAAACACTTGTATCGTGGAATGCCATGTTATTAGGATATGCACAAAATGGTATTGTAACTGAAGCAGTTAATCTCTTTTGCAAAATGCAACAGCTGAATATGAAACCTGATTCATTCACACTAGTCAGTGTTATAACTGCTATAGCAGAGTTATCAGTGTTGCGCCAAGCAAAGTGGATCCATGGACTGTCTATAAGGACGTGTTTGGACAATAATGTATATTTGAAGACTGCTCTTGTTGACATGTACGCAAAGTGCGGAGCAGTGCACATGGCAAGGAAGCTATTTGACATGATGGATGAGAGGCATGTCACTACTTGGAATGCAATGATAGACGGATATGGAACACATGGATTTGCGAAGGAAGCTGTGGAATTGTTTGATAAAATGTGCATAGGCAGTGTCAACCCAAATGATGTGACTTTTTTATGTATAATCTCGGCTTGCAGCCATTCAGGCCTGGTAGACAAAGGACGCCGCTATTTTACCATCATGAAGGAAGAATACGGATTAGAGCCGTCAATGGATCATTATGGAGCCATGGTTGACCTACTTGGTCGAGCTGGTCGACTTGAGGAAGCTTGGAACTTCATTCAGGACATGCCTGTTCGGCCAGGACTCAATGTCTTTGGTGCCATGTTGGGCGCTTGCAAGATCCACAAAAATATTGATTTGGGAGAGAAGGCAGCTGACAAGCTGTTTGAGTTGGAACCAGATGATGGTGGATACCATGTGTTGCTAGCTAATATTTATGCCACGGCTTCAATGTGGGACAAAGTAGCTAAAGTAAGAACTATGATGGAGAAAATCGGGATCCAGAAAACTCCTGGCTGTAGTTTGGCGGATTTGAAAAATGAGGTGCACACTTTCTATTCTGGAAGCACAAATCATCCCCAATCTAAACATATCTACGCATACCTTGAGAAATTGATTGATAGAATTAAAGCAGCTGGATATACCCCCGATACCAATTCAATTCATGATGTAGAAGATGATGTTCAGGAACAGTTGTTGAATACCCATAGTGAGAAGCTGGCTATTGCCTTTGGGCTCATAAATACCAGTCCTGGTACAACTATTCATATTAGGAAGAATCTTCGGGTCTGTGGAGATTGCCACAATGCAACCAAATACATATCACTTGTGACTAAACGAGAAATAATAGTGCGTGATATGCACAGGTTCCACCATTTCAAGAATGGAGCATGCTCCTGTAGAGATTATTGGTGATCTCCACTAGTCTTGACACTTCAAAGCTCTAATTTCGTGAATTTTAACGTAACATGAACTTACTGTGATGAAGGATGTCACTGCAGTTTATCATCCATTCCGTTGACAAAGAAATGAGCGTGCCTTTTGAAACTTCTCCATGGCTGTTCTGCAGGCAATATCCTGTTTTCTTTTCAACGAGTATCATCAATCAAAATCGAGGGACAAACCAAGAACACTGGTTCAGAAAGTATATCGTCAGAGCATTAGGCCAAGTTTTTGCAGTATTTGCTAGGTGGAGTGAACGAGGGACTATCAGTAACCAATATGTGCAGCCTCTTAATGGGACATGGATGAATTCATGAAATTGCTTGTATCTATTTGACTTGCAATCAGAACCAATATTAGCACCATCGAAGTTCAGACATGGTATTGAAGTCCATCGGTCTCATATCTGTTATAGGTGGTCTTCTAGGCGGATGCATGTTGCCTGGACATCCATAACCTTTTGCAGGAAAGTAATTCACGGTAGTAATTCAGTTGGGAGTGCAAGGAAGGAGATTGCTCTTTGGTTCCCAGATCGAATTTCAGAATGGAAGAGCAGCCTTCACCCTTGGATCCACGAATGAAATGCTTCATTATATTGAGCTAGAATTACATGTATGGCTCATTTGCTTTTGTTAGTTGCAGCTGCAAATTTCAAGTGTCGATGTCAAATTTAATTTTGCAAACCTTCTTGGTCCAGAGATTATTTCCTCCTAAAATAATTTCATAATCACTATCCATAATTGCGGGTCATCGTGTAGACAAAAATGTTTCTTTACAGGTACCTAATTACTATGTCCGCAATTTCTGGCTGCAACCATTTGGTACATGAACTTTTACCCCTTTACCCCAGTTAGGACCTTTACATATTAAAAGTGAACAAAAAGGTCGAAGTCTGAAAGACCCCAATCTGTTAATATATTGATTGATCAAGCAAGTCACTGAAAATTAGTTTGCTCCTCGAAGCTTGTAGCAAGAACAAATTCAAATCACTTGGTACTTGGATAAATTCTGTAGTTATAGCAATGGCAATATAGTGATTCAAATTACATTTTCATTTTCATCCACACTTGCAAGAAAGCACAATGGCCTACAACTCTATAACATCGACGAGCCTTAAGAACAATCTAGTTAAAGCACTAAAAACGAGCAATACCCGAAACAGAACTTAAGTAGAAGCATCCATTAGATGGAAAATCTATCATAAAAAGGCCATTTGTCTTTCAAAAATGTTACAATTATTGTACTATCAACTAAGAAGGTTGTATGACGACAAGTCTTCAAGGCGTGTAATGTCTTCTTGTAGAAGCTCTGTTTCCAGGTGACGACGAGTAGCTTTCATCACAGTCTGAGTGAACAACAGAAGACAAAAAAAACACCGCTGTAAAGGAATCATTCACAATAAAATGTAAGCAGAAGAAAATGTAAAGGACGATCATTAACATGCCACTGTTAAAAAAGTAACAAAGGTTTGATGAGAAGACAATAAACTGTAGAGATAAATTTAATACAAAGATATTACCAGAAATTTACATAATTTTTCTGTTTTGTTTTAATCACATTAATGATATAATAATAGCCACATTGTTTCACAACAAATAACAAAACTAGTTCATGGAGTCTAAATACAAGAGAATCATTATCTGTGGCTATCTCAAGTAGAAATGGCTGACCTAATCTTTAGCAAATACAAAATCGGTAAAGCAGTTGTAGGTTATTGCCTTTTTCATACATTGACCCATTTAAGCATTAATACCCCCATATGTATCATTTCCCAGTCCCAATGCACTTTCTAAAGTCCTATTTTTGAGTGATCAAAACCTAAACATCAGAAATTTCTACAGCACCACTGAAGATGGACGGGATGCAGGCAGAAGAAAAGTTGCTTTTCACACTACTTTTAATCACATAAACAAAAAGGAGAAACGTACATTGAAGTCCATGTAAGAAGCATGCATGGCTAGCCACTGATGGTCCATCAGCTTGAATGCGATGCAATATAGAAGGTCAAATGCTGATTCATTCTCTGTCAGGTACAAAAGCAGGAAGAATTTACTATTAAGCATTATCAAGCAAATAAAAACAAGTACCCTTTACAAAACAAAGTAATGTTTGTTAAATTTGTGAGTTATTCATATGAAAAATAATCAAATGGGCACCTAGAATATCTGCTCACTTGATCTGATGAGAAGGAGAGCATAAAAAACATCCAGACTTCTTTTTAATATCAAACATTAACACTGCTTTTATATGGTAAAGTGAGAGTGGAGCTTAGTACCTGCAAGAAACTTCAAGAAGGTTGCTCCTACCAATGTTCTAGGCTTCACTGCAATGGTAAGACAAGATGTCCTCTTATGAACAAATATCATGCATTCAAAATCTCATGTATGTTGTGGGATTATTTTCTGAGTCATCATTCAAGATTTTGCTAATATTTTTGTGTTTACACGTGTAAGTGAAATCTGGAAAGGTATTGCTTGCAATTTATTCACATCACTGAAAAGCATTTTCCAAGAACTAAGGAGAAGAAATTTAGATCCACACTTGAGCTACTGTTTACAACCAAGTGTGGAAACGCAAAAAATCAAACCAAAACATCAGCATGTGATCCAGACTCATCAATTATAACAAATCTAAATGAAAGATTATTTCCATTACCACAAAGGTCATTCTTGGCTCTGATAGTTTTTCTTTTCTTACTTTGGGGGGTCGAGAAGGTGTTAAAGGAGCCGAGTCCATTTGACAGTAAAGATGTTTTAATCACAAAACTTGTTATTTGGTCATACAGTAGTCCTTGTCAAGACACCCAACAAGATGAAAAAAAAAAACACCTGCTTCAAGATCAAGCATCTGAATGAGCATAAATGTGATGTTGACACCAGCCACAGCAAAAGGGTATTCCCACAAGGCCCGATCACCTTCCTGCTTTCGGAGAAGATCTTGAAAAGATTTCTGTGGGAAAAAAATTAATAAGATAAAGAGCAAACAACGACTTGCATATCCCACAGAACAGAAAATGAAAAAAAAGTCTCTGGTGAGCAAAAAATTATGGTCAAACCGTAGACAGAATTTTGGACTGATAAACCCGCATATAAATATGAAATGAATCCAAAGGCAAGGAGGAAGGTTGTATGAATGTACACAAATGTTCCTTAACCTCTATAAAAGCAGACTGCATATCGTGCGACACAAAGCCGCATCTTATCTGAATATGTTTCTGCTCCTGCAGAACTTTCCTCACTCAAGCCAACAGGAACCAATATGCAGGCTTTCCACCCCAATATTCCAAATTCAAAAAGCACAAGAAATTTTTTTTATGTTTGAAATAATAATGAAACCAATTCAAAGATCTAAATTGAATTTACTTCAGTTCAACAAGTAACCTTAATATTAGTTAGAAGAAACAAAGACCATGAGAGAGAGGAAAGTCCAGAGAAGGTATGAAAATGCAGCCTAGGATCCAATTCCCAAGTAAAGAAAGATCTAAATGACACAACCACAAATTATATTCAAACCAGTTCAGGTGGGCAGTGGATAGTAATACCATGAATTTTCTGGCAGCTATTGTATGATACAGAAGCAACAATTTTGCATACATTTACTATAAAAGAGAGTAGTCGTGACTACTACCTCAGTTATTCTTCTTGACATACAGAAACATATGATACAGAGAAAAAAAGACCCGTCAGGGGTTCATAATCAGTGAGGTGCCATTCTCGGTAATTGGCACACCATAGTTCATAATGAGCAAGCATCAAACACATTAGACAGAAAGGCAAACATTATAAAGATAACACACACACACAGAGGATGGACATACCGGGAAATGTCTGGCGAAGAATAACAAATTTTCTAGAGATATGAAACCACCGCCCCTGAAAGAGCACATCGTATTTGAAGGTTACAAACCCGTGGCATAACAACCATAAAAGTTATAGTTAAAACTGCATTAGATATGAAGAAAGTGGAAGAAAATAATGGTGTACCGGAAGTCTGTAGATGGATCTTTTCCCTGCCAACCCATTTCTTTCCACTGTTCAGATATTAAACCTCGGAGTTCTTCCTCGGGAAAGGCTGCATTCCACAGTGCCCTAAGAGCTTCCTATAGACAAAAGCTTACTTATTGAGAGAGAAGCATTACTCAAAGTTCAGATCTAATCTAAAATAAAAGAGAGGCTTCCAATCTGACTGTCCAGAATGATTATCAAAAACATGCACTACATATCCCTAAACCACACCTGATGTTCAGGAAGAGAACTGTCATAGGTAACATCTATTCGACTCTGTAGCCTCTGTAGGCATTCCTCCTGATACAAAATGAAATGAAACATCAAGAGCTAATGGCTTAAGTTATATAATGATGATTAATCAAACAGCAAACAAAACAAAAGGAAAAGAAAAGAAGAAAAGCTCTCTTTAACTGCAATAAATCAATCTTCAAAGACACACTTTAGTTGTTTCAGTTGTTCAGATACAAACTTAAGCACGAATGAGGACTTGATGCATACATACATACATACATACACACATAAAAGCAACTCATCAATTTGGTTTGGAGAGTAAAAGCCAAATAGATCAATATTCCAAGTAGTCAATAATATCAAACATTGATACCCAAATGAGTCTTGCTTTAGACCGCGTGCTATCCCACAAATTGACCTCGACAAGTATCATAAACAAAATTTCGATGAACTCAAACCAACCAGAAAATTACCTGCGAAATCGTCAAATCAAATGATGGGCGAGCATCACTCTCTCTTCTCTGAGCGCAAACACATGAAAGGCCTCTGCCTAGCCATGCTGCCGATCCTGCCACAACCTCCACTGTAACAAAAATTGGCAAAAGAAAATTATTGCCAAAAGAGACATATTACGAATTCTCTCTAGAAAGAATATGATTAAATAAAATATGCTAAGAAAAAATAAATTAACAGTCAACTTCCTCCAAAAAGTGCACACCGCAGTTATATCTTAAAACCATTTTAACTCAAAATCTAAAATCTCAATCATGGGTAGCTTTTAATGAGAATTCATATCATTCTAGGTACGAATCATAGCATTCAATAGCCAAAAGAAAAGAGAATCAACTTGGCTAGATACACAGGGTACTACGATATACTTATGCTTTAACCTCCAACAAATGTCCTGCAATCATAAAGCGTTCAAATGCTCTCTTTTCTTACTGCAAATCATTACAGAATGGTAATGTACAGCTTAATGGCAAATGCTCCACCCATTCATCAGCAACAATGCTACATGTACAATGTTGAATTACAACATTGGGTTACAATCACTCACAAGGGAGGTGGGCCTGTGATTAAAATAATAATGGCCCCACCTGCCTTGTGAGAGATTGTAACCTAATGTTGTAACCCAACGTTGTAGAAGGAGCTTTATTCTTTGCCCCTAGCAGATAACATGAGTGTGTATTATCACCTCGACGCACAGTTATCCAGTAACAGAAAAGTCCTCAAGAAACCAAAATATATTTACTAAATAAAAAATAAATAAATAAATCGAAAAAATACAACAGAAAGGGACCAATTTTTTTTTTATAATTCAAGGAGTGCTAGTAACGAACATATAGAATGAAACAAATTCAGAATAATATACAGAAACTTACCGAAAATCTCGACGCAAGTAAGCATGAATTAGCCTAATTTCAAATTCACAGATCCAGAATCTTCAGTATGCACACATACAAGTAGAAATACATACATATGTATAGAGACACTCCCACGCGTGCAATAGACAGACGTGGATATGAAGTTTGACGAAAAGTGAAGAGATAGAAAGAGAAACAAAAAATATATAGAAAGATGGAAAGTTCAAGAAAATGGAATATACCAGAGGAAGAATGGCAAATGTTCCCTCGATCAAGACCTTGCGAAATTCGCCTCACCGCCACAAACGATCCACCACCACCACCTCCTCTATCATCCATTCCTCTATTATTACTCTGTTCTCAATCAATTAATTTCCCGAAAATACCAATCTGAACCAGAAAAAATTCTCAATACGTTCAAATAACTAATTTCACCAACTCCTTCGAATGCAACAAACCGAAATTTGAATGCGAAGTAAAATCGCAATCATTTCCGCGAAATATAAAAAGAGAAAGACCAACGAGCGCTTTCTTGAACGGTTTATTGAAGATTTCTCCGTTAGGGTTTCAAGATCCGTTGTACATTAACAAAAACACGAAAATTTCTCTCTATGTATCGATGTATAGCTATGTGCAGATATATATAATGAATCTCTCTAATTTCGTATATAAATGTCTATATGCGGTTCACGTAGCTTAACAGAGAGCGAGCAGAGGACTCTGTCTGCACGAATTTTATATTTTTTTTTTTGTGTTTTTATTAGAGTAGAAATTGTAGATATTAAAATAAATAGTTTAAGATTTATTGGTTTATTCAAAGTTTCGACAACATATCATTGGCTCGCTAATGCTCCATTTAAAAATATGATTATTTCAAAAGTTGATATGACTGCACAGTGCAAAACTCACCAAAAATAAAATTAAAAATATTAAACGTTTGACATACATAAAGATTGTAGGTTTACATGAATAAGAAATATTTGATTTATTAAATAATAAAGCATGCATTAAAAAACGAAAATGTATAGCAAATAAGTTGTAAAAGGAGATTCGCAACCTCTATTTCTATTTTGAAAATTTTGATTTTATCTTCTCTTTAATTAAAGACAAATTGGAAATTGGTTCCAAAACAGTAGGGCAAGATGTAATACTTGTATATATTCATTAATTGAAGCTATACAGATACTGTTTTATATTTGAACGAGTCTTGAATTTAATTTTCTTTTATCTTTTTCTCTAAGAAAAGTAAATAAATAAAGGTCTAAAGTGGGTAAAAAACTCTAAACCCGAATGAAATGTTAATCAACGAAAACACTAACTGTGTTTGTATGTGTGTGTAAGAGAGGTAGATTGGATAAAGTACCAAAAATTAATAAATTTTTCATTATTTATTTATTTATTGTTGTTATGCAAATGGTCTGTCGCTTCGTAACGATGATCGACCTGTCCAGGTCGTGAGGGTTGAGAGGTAGCAAGGGCTCGAAGGCAACGCTCCGAAAGGCGGGGATCAACCTGTTTAATTAGGTCGCGAGGGTTAAAGGCAGCACGAAGACACGAACACGAACACAAACTGGCATCCGATTTTTTTCTTTTCTTTTAAATAATAATTAAGATGTTTCAATTCATCTTTTCCTCATGCATGAGTATTTGTTAATGACAGATTGATGAGTTAAAACGTGAAAATATAAAACAAGCATTTTTATTTATAATCTGAATCATAAAATGTATAGTGCATTTAATTTTAACATTTGTTAAACATCCAAAATAACTTTACAACCATTATAAAGAACACAATCTTATGAAGTAGATGAGTTAATGACAAATTGATGGGTTAAAACGCGAAAATAAAACATGCCATTTTTATTTATAATCTCTTTCCGCTGCCATTGCTGGTGGTACAGTTTGCACGCACCCCGCTGAAAGTTAAAAAAAACATATATTTAATCTAATGTTTAAGCATATAAGCAACTCCTCAAATCCCTACACTTCATTATAAAAGCACGAAATCTGCAGATTTCAAAAACTCTATATTCACCAACTGACTAAACATCACAATCTAAATCAATATTACCCTCATAGAATATGTAGAATAATCCACTGATGAACCTAGATCAACACTATCTTAACTGAAATAAATGACCCTCAATAAGATATTAGATTGTCGAAATTACATTAGTTTCAATTACAAGCATGTTCAAAAAAAAATATATACAACAAATAACATTTGCAATCAACAATAAAAATGTTATATCCTTCTATTGATAATAGCCTTCTCAGCATAGAACTTGAATGGCTATCACTATTTTTGTTATTAAATAAATATAAATAAGACTTCATGGCCATGAATAAGCTCAACACAAAAAATATTCGTGCTTTTACAACTTTATAATTGCTTAGTTTTACATCCTGCGCTTCGTTTTTTACACCAGAGGGAAAAGAGAATATGGAAATGGATATACACTAGATGAACGAAATTATAAAATTGGAGGACACGTGAATAACATAAAATTGGAAGATCGATGAGTGAAAACCTAGGAAAATGATCAGAAACTTCTCATTGAATACTGTTGAATCTACAATGCCCTCAAAACTGGCCTTTTTATATAGTAGGGATATTTTTAGTTTTACGTTCTCTCTCTCTCTATGGGATGGTGAAGTTCTGTTTGTATTCTTGTTGTTTCTTGTGAGTTTAGTCGCTTGCGCGCAGCGCTTGTAAGGATGGGATGGATCGACTATTCACACTCCCTTTTCGTCTGGTATTTTTATCATTTTATTCCATTCTTAAACTTGATTAAAGTGGGATGACATGGATTTGGTGTGGAATCGGGGTGGGAAGGGACAGATCATCCTATTTATTTATTTTATATCTTTAATTAGTAAATATTATTACTTTTTTTTTCATTTTGTTAAGAATAACTTATATATTTTTTTAAAATTGTGATAAATTTTTTATTTTTGTTTGATAAAAAATTAAAATTTAAAATTAACTTTAAATGGGTGCGGGTAACGAGGCAGAGACTATATTTCTCATTCCCACCCCATATTAGTGATTGAAAAAAATTCGTCCCGACGAATTGGCAGGATGAGGATTGATGCCACGTCTTGGGTCACGGGATGCCCCGCACCAGCCCTGCCCATTCTAAGGCGTGGCGGGGCAAGGGTGCCCCGTCCCGAACCCGCCCCGTACTCGTTTCGGGACAATGACCCTGCCACATCCTCATCTTGTTTACCTGGTTATGCGGATATGAGGTCTCACGGGTATCGGGTTGAACGATTTTTTTGTCATCCCTAAACGCTTGTTATTTATGAGAGAAAGAGGGGTCGATAATTTTGGAATAATGTTATTTATCATCATGATGATATATGTGGAATAATAAAATTGGACAATTCAAATTTTTTTAATTTTTTTTTTTTGTACTCAGGTATCCCAACTTAGCCAGACTAATTTCTTGAACCACCAACCACCGTGGACAATTCAATTTTTATGAGAGAGAGAGAGAGAGAGAGATGCGAGGGATAATAGGTTACCAATATTCCATTATCATGATAAATAGCATTACTAATAATTTTGAGAATATGATCTTTAGAAACGGATTTTTCTTAAATTTATAAATTTTCATTTAATTGATGGATGGAATATCTAGGATAAAAATATTAAAATTTATACTTTTCATCCCCAACTTTTTACGAATGAACATGTTACGTAAAGAGCTACTAAATTATTCTCGTCCAAGGAAGACTAGATGAGACCTAGCTTGTCCAAAGCCTATACGAGGTTTTGCTCGTTCAAAGAAGATTAAACGCCACGAACTCAATATTCACACGTAAAAATTTGTTCAGTACTTGGCAAAATACAAATTCATAGAAATCTAACTTGACGCTATATTTAATGTGACATTTCCCGTACCATATCCAGGGGCGGACCCACCAAGGGCCCAGCGGGGGTAGCCGCCCCCACTGTGAAAAAAAAAACAATTTTTTTAGCTTATTTTCTATCTCGAATGCAGCCAGGATCTGGTAAAACTCATGTTTTATATGTAATATTTTTCTCTTT
>CAIGRO010187126.1:0-17288 GCA_903798355.1 Fraxinus baroniana
GAAAAAGGGTTTTTTACGGCATGCATTAAATGCACGCCATAAAAAGCGACTTTTACGGGTTGCAAAGAATGTACGCCGTAAATACTTTTGCAATTGATCATTTACGCATACTGAAGGCGCATGGTAAAAATTCTATTTTTACGGCAAGCGTCAATAGCACACCGTAAACATATGCCCTAAAAAACTATTTTTGTTGTAGTGGTGGCAATAAAATAAATTATTGAAAACTTAAAAAATTAAAAATTAAACGAAGTAGTAAACATGACAAGGGCCCCGCCTTAAATAGATTACGGAGCGGGAATCAATGACAAGGTCCCCGCCTCAAGGGTTTTATATTCACAATTGATCAACACTTCACCCAACTTCAAAGCGGTTGATGAATAGGCTGCAATTGATTCCTCTTCTGCCTTTTTGTTTTGATTGGTCTGAAAAAAGCGGTTTCGATTTGATTTTACAGTTTGATGATTTTGTTGCTCAAACCTATCATGTACTTGCATAACATTATAAGTATATGATTGACTGAGAACTAATTTGCTTACTTTAAAATGTTGGAAGATCGATTTGCTGCTATTACAATAGATTGGAGACTATTGATTTCATGTTTTCCTAAAAGTTCTCATTGTTAAAGGAGAGAAAATTCTGATTTAAACAAATATACACATATATGTGTGTCGTATCCAATAATCTGACAAGTTTTTTTAATAAAATAATCACGACCTTAAATGTTAATTAATCCATGACTCAAAATCTATCTAGTAAAACTCTATCAAATTCATAAACCTTATTCCAAACTGTACCCCTAATTAGATTCTGGAATCACTAAAATCTCCTATCATCATTTCACGTACGTCTGTACTGAATCTCTTGAATTCCCCCCTCTCTTCTGGAAAATTGAATTCAGAAATTCCTCCACTTAATCGAATTTTGCTTTTTCTTTTTTAATAAGCCGAACAGTCTAAACTTTATTTTATAAAATTATTGCCGAAAATTGTGGGTGAAAGATGGTAAGGAATATAATAGAGTCACGATATGGGAGTAAACATGAGTAGGACAAGGTCAAATATTTCCTTTCATTATTCTTCCCTAAATTAATCTGCTCGATGAATAAACCATAGATTCTGTTAGATTATGCAATATGAATATATAAAGCCCTAAATATTTACCTTCCCACAGGTAAAACCCCAATTGATCTTTTTCTCTTGGTAATGATTCATCAACCTAAATTTTCTTTCAACAATTTATAAATGATTTGTCACTAGTCATCTTCTTGTATGAATTATCATCGTTATGGAGTTTGCGAAGAAGATGTACAAAGAACTGAAATCAGCAAAAATCTGCAAGAAAGTGAGACATCTTATTAGGAAGATAGTTTCAGCAGCAGCAGCAGGACCTCAACCTGTAGTGACGCAGCAGGAACCCTTAGCATTCATGGTACTTACTTTTCAATACTCATTTCCTTGTACTATATATAATGGCTTTCATATATTTCTTTTAATTAATGTTACAGACTTGTATTATTAAAGTGGACACCAGTAGTCGAGGGTGGCAACAGGCGGTATCACGAGTAATGAGAAGTAGCCAAGGTAGGTAACTGGATAAAATTTACTGTTATTTCTATGTTACAATTTAACGTGTGCTAATTCATTGATAAATTCAGTACGGAATTTCAAAATGGATAAACAAGGAATAGTAGAAGTATGTGGGGTAGTGAATCCGAAAAAACTTTTGAAGGCGTTAGGGAAAGGGGGAAAATGCGCAAAGCTGTGTTGGTTTCAGTTTGGAGAATGCTCGAGCAACCTATTGGGTCCACCTGCTGCTGCTCCTGCTACAAAGAAAAACGATCCTCTTGAGTTTTCATATTTACCAACAGCCATTGGCTATGATAAATTCAATGGTTATGGAAGCTATCCCTATCCCTATCCTCCTCAACTATTCATGTCTTAACTGCACTGCTTTCTTCCCAATGCTTCCTATATAGACGACATGTTGTCGATCGAAAGAGGTTTACCCAAATGCGAATACGATACTATTTGTTGTTTGTCTTAATTGTTGCTGGAGTCTTATGGTATATTGTTTTTCCCTTGTGTCCCTTATTTAGCTCTCTTTTCACGTTACAAGTTACATCGTACTTTGACACAATTCGATAATCATATTTCAACCGTGTATCCTCTACAAACGTATAGCCTATCATCTTCAAGGATTGTGGTTTACTAAAAATTTGATTTTAATCCATTCTAAACAAGGGTATAAATATTTATAACTGAATTAATACTAACCAAACATATACATATTATTTCCATAATGATTTTGTACGAAAATAGTACTTAATTACTTTATTAAAGGGAAATACCTCCTGCATCTATGATATATTTACAATTTGCATATTATATTTTGCAAATTTACACTTTCAATATCGTATTTTACTCACTGGTAAGTGGTAACACAAAAATATATTTTGCACGAAAAAAATTAAAGTATTTACAAATTTATCATTATAATATATATATATATATATGAACATACTCTTTGTTTGATTATTTCATTTTAAGAAAAAATAATAATTCTTTGTTTAATTATTATTGTAAAGTTAACAAAAATTTTCAATTTCATTTTCTACAAACTACAACTTGAAAGATAACAAATATATTTTAACAAATTAATAATGTTTTGAAAAAAATTATAATTTTCAATATTATAAAATGGACAAATGTAAATTATTAGTTGTCATGATTTGTGTAACGCTCCGAATTCTAACAACCTAATATGTTACCAAACATGAATTTCATAATGTGCTTAAGAAAAATAATGTCATCATAGCGGGTATAAATTAACAACATTTAATAAAATGATATATTTAATTTATTAAAATACGCTGAATGTTTTGAGATCATATCTTTCACCAAAATATCAATAAAAACTAGTTCAACATGCACTAAAACTAGGAGTAATTAAAAATTATAATGTTACTTCTAAACTAATCAAATTTAATAAATAAGGTATTTTGTGACGAGAATTTGTTGGTCCACTGGCACACTCATCCATCCACCGCAGTCCAGTATGCTTATATTTACCTAAAATTTGTAAATAAAGAGGGATGAGTATAAGAAATTATAATCAATGAGATGCTTGTTACTCCACATTAATAAAATTATGCATAAATTCTCTTACCAACAAAAAATGAGAATTATCACACCATGAAAAATGATAATTTTAGAGAGCATGTTCGTGATGTCACACCACGAGAATTATCACAAAATGAGAATTATCACTCCATGAGAATTATAACACGAGGAAAATGATAATTTTAGCTAGTATTTCCATAATTGATCATATGACTGGGATTCTGTAAGTATTTTCGTAACATAATATGTGGAAAACATTATGTATTGTTGAAAGTTTTGGTGGTAGGGCCACTCTAT
The DNA here is from genome assembly GCA_903798355.1 of Fraxinus baroniana. Lineage (NCBI taxonomy): Eukaryota > Viridiplantae > Streptophyta > Magnoliopsida > Lamiales > Oleaceae > Fraxinus > Fraxinus baroniana. Next base: position 3,420 of record CAIGRO010187126.1, read on the forward strand.
ATGTCACATCTCCAACCCTTTCTAGTATATCATCAAATGGTCCAATATATCTTGGTCTCAATTTTCCTTTCTTTTCAAATCCAAGTACTCCGTTCATTGGAACTGCTTTTAGAAATATTTTGTCACCAATTTAGAACTCGAGATCTTTTCTCCTTTTATCAATCTGCATGTCTTGAGCAGCCTTAATTTCTTATCCACAGCCTATACCATTCGATCAATGATCTCGGGTCCTAGAATCCTTCTTTCTCCAATCTCATCATAGTAAATAGGTGATCTGCACTTCCTACCATATAGTGCCTTATAAGGTGTCATGCCTATGGTTGCCTAAAAACTATTGTTACATGCAGATTCTACTGAGGGTAAGAGTGATTCTCAGATGTCATCAAGATCTAGTACACACGCTTTTAACATAGCTTCAAGAATCTGAATTGTCCTTTCAAATTATCGATCGATCTGTAGGTGATATGCGGTACCTTGTAGACTTTTCCAGAGTTTTGATGTAAATCTCGGGTCTTTGTCTAAAACAATAGAAACAGGAACCTCATGTAACCAACTATTTCTCCGACATAAACCTATGCATATTGTTCAATGGTGAATGCCATCTTAACTAGAAGAGAGTGGACTAACTTTGTAAGACGATCAATTATTACTTAGATAGCATTGTTTCCTTTAGTAGGCCTCATAAATCTTTCCATGATATCCAAGGTGCTCCCATTTCTATTCCGGTATATCTAGTAGTCTAAGTTACCTTGAAGGTCTCTGATGTTCTGCTTTCATTTGCTGACAGATCATACATATACCTACAAAGAGTTGTATTCATCTTTTCATATTTCTCTACCAAAATGTATTTTGAAAGTCTTGATACATTTTCGTACCGCCTGGGTGTGCTGCATAAGGGGTGAAATGTGCTTCTTCGAGAATTTCTTTTCTTAATTTCTCATCATTAAGAATACACAATTTGCCTTTATATATAAGTACTTTATAATAAGCTATCATAAATCCTCTTCGCTTATCTGTTTCAACTTCCGCCATGATTTTACATAAAAATGGGTCATTATTTTGGGATTCTCTAATTCTTTCTCTAAGAGTGGGTTGAACAAGTAGAGCTGCAATAATATATGACTTCAACTGAACGTACAACAACCTCTAGCCTCAAATTTTCAAATTCCTTAAACTAACGGTTCTTAAGTGGTTGGAACTATCAATTTTCTAGTTGTTTTTCTACTAGGAGCATCAGCAACTACATTAGCTTTACCCGTGTAGTAAAAAATGGAGCAGTCATAGTCTTTAACTAACTCCACCCATCTCCTCTATCTTATATTTAACTCCTTTTGAGTGAAGAAGTATTTGAGACTTTTTTATCATTGTATATCTCACATTTAACACAATAGAGATAATGACGCCATACTTTTAACGTGGGAACTACAGTTGCAAGTTCTAATTCATACGTTGTATAGTTCTATTCATATGGTTTTAACCACCTAGAGGCATAGGCAACAACATTTTCATGTTGCCCAAATCTTGTTTAAACGCATCAATGTATATAGCAAATCCTTCTATACCTTTTGGTATTATCAATATCAGCGTTGAAACATATCTTTGTTTCAATTCTTAAAAGGTACTTTCACACTTATCTAACCATTGGAACTTTACACATTTTCTAGTCAATTGTGTCGGTGAACCAACTATCTTAGAAAACCCTTCAATAAATCTCCTATAATAGCCAGTCAAACCCAAAAATTATGAACTTCACCTACATTAGTCTGTTTAGGCCAATTTGTTACAACTTAGACTTCAGTTGGGTCTACCTCAATTCCTTGTGTAGTAACGACATGACCAAGGAAGTCAATACGATCAAGCCAAAATTCACATTTTCTGAATTTGGCATATAATTTTTCCTTTGGAGAGTACCCAATATCAGTCTTAACTACTCTTCATGTTGCTACTTATCTTTTGAATATATCAATATATCATCAATGAAAACTATAACAAATTGATTTAGTTATGGATGAAAACTCGATTCATTAAGTCCATAAACACAGTTGGTCATTGGTTAACCCAAATAGCATCATCGTGAGCTCATAGTGCCAGTACTGCATTCTAAAGGCTGTTTTAGGGATATCACAATATTTATCTTAAGTTGGTGATAACTTGATCTCAAATCGATCTTTGAGAACATATTTAAACCCTTTAATTGATCAAAAAGATCCTCTATCCTTTGGAGTGGGTATTTATTCTTTATGGTTAAACGATTAATATCCTTATAATCAATGCACATCCTCATTGACCCGTCTATCTTTTTTACAAACAACATTGACGTTCCTCAACGAGATATACTAGGTCGGATGAAACCTTTATTCAATAATTTCTGCAATTGTAACTTCAACTCCTACAATTCTTTTCGTATCATCGTGTAAGGGGCTTTAGATATTGGTGCTTCTTCAGGGTTCAAGTCAATTGTGAGCTTTACTGTCTATAGGCGATATACTAGGTAAATCCTCAAGAAAGATTGTACAAACTCCTTAACCGCTTGTACATGTTCCACTTTTCATTCGGATAGGGGCTTACTAGTAATATTCAATTAAAACCATTGACATGTATTCTTTCTCAACATCTTTTATGCTTTTATTGCAAACACTAATCGGGGTACAGTCCCAATTCTTGTTCCAAAGAATCAAAATTCTTTGTTCCCAGGTTTTTGAAATAGAATCTCCTTCTCATGGTATAAGATAGTTGCATAATATCTACCCAACCAGTCCATACCCAAAATTACTTCAAACTTTTTCATTCTCAAGAGGTACGAATCTGCCTTTAGTACTTTTCCTTCGATCTCTAACTTACGTCTTTAATCATTTGATTAGTATTAATGACTTTTCTTGAAGTTGTACTAACATCTAAGATGTTATTCATTTTTACGCATTTATTCCCATTCTTACCCGTAAGAATTCTAGAAATAAATGAATGCATGGATCCAGAATCAATAAAGACAATAGCAAGTAAATATTCTAATCTTCCTCTTCTCATGTCAAAACAAACACTCTGACCTTTCATTTCTTAAGTTGATCGCCGTCTCCCTTCTTCTCTGGACATTCTCTAAGAAAATTTCCAGTCTTACCACAAAAGTAGCATACCCCATTTCTCAGAAGATACACACACCCAAGTGTAGCTTGTTGCACTTGGGACATTGATAAAAAAAATTATTTGAGCCTAACCAAACATTTCATTTCTTATTCTGGTTTCTATCTCTTTTTATCATGACCATGCCATTTTCTCTATATTGAAGGCTCAGTGTTAAAATAATCATCATTGAGGCCTACTACTGCAATAATCATGGCATCCTGGAGTACTGCTATTGTGCACCGTTTGGGACCACAAATTGCTGTTGTAACTGTTTTGATTCTCACATGAACATAATATTATTTTTACTTGCTCAGCACTTCATTAAGTTGTATATATATTCTGCCTGTGTATCAGTAATTTCATTAAGTTGAAATTAATAGATCATCTTCTCCATTTTACTGCTTTATTGCTTTTCAGTTCCACCTTTGTTTTTCCTCCCATTTTTTAACTTGGTATCAAAGCACTAAAATGGCTAACACCGGTTCTAATAACAGTGCGCAATCAGTTCAACCAGCATCAAGCACCTTAATGCACTCAGTCCTTGGAGGAAGTCAGGTTCCATCATTTGGAATAAGTCTCACTCAAGTTCCGCCTATGAAACTTGACAAAGACAATTTTCTGTTGTGGAAAAACATTGTCATGCCAATTTTCAAGGGACACAATCTCCAAGGCTACATCACAGGAACTAAAGAATGTCCAGTAGAATTCATAGCTACACAAACAATCGGTGCTCCTGGGACTACAGTTGAAATGGTCCAAAATGCTGAATATGGAAAGTGGATGTCTACTGATCAACTACTGATGGGTTGGCTGTACTCATCAATGACACCACAAATAGCCATGACAGTAATGGGTTCCTCAAACTCCTCCAGTCTCTGGAAGGCAGTCCAAGAGAGTTTTGGAGTCATGAACAAATCAAGAGTGACATTCCTTATTAGCGAACTTCAAAGAACAAGGAAAGGATCAATGAGCATTGATCAGTATCTTAACACGGTTAAGCAGCTGGCAGATAACCTTGAAATCGCTGGAAAGAGCATTCATCATAGCGATCTTATCACTCAGGTACTAGCTGGTTTGGATGAAGAATATACCCCTATTGTAGTGCAAATTAATAGTAGAGAATCTATTTCCTGGCATGAACTACAGTCCTTACTTATGACTTATGAGAGTAGAATTGAATACCTTAATGCTGCAGGAAATAGTCTAGCCTCAGTGAACTTAAGTCAGGCCTTAGCAAATTTCGTTCAGAGGTCTAATACTAATAGATGGGGAAGAACTAACTATGGAGGAAGGAATAACAATTACAGGGGTAACAATTACAGGGGAGGCAGAAATCAAGGTAGAGGAGGAAGGCAAATTGCAAACAAAAGACCTTGCCAAATTTGTGGTATGAGTAATCACTCTGCAGAAAAATGTTTTAATCGATATGATGAAAGGTATATGGGAACCAAACCAGATCACAACTATCATAACAACTCTGCTGGACCAGCTGCCCTTATAGCTTCATCAAGAACTTTTTCAGAGCCAGCTTGGCTTGTAGATTCAGGGGCAAGCAACCATGTTACTGCTAATAAATGGAACCTGATCCAGGCACATGAATATGGTGGTAAGAAAGTTCTTACAGTTGGTAATGGAAACAAACTTCTCATCTCTCATATTGGCACAAATCACTTGAACACTAAGAATAACAAGTCATTAGTCCTTAATAATGTACTGCTAGTTCCCTCAATTAAGAAAAATCTGATAAGTGTCTCACAGTTAACCTCTGATAACAATGTTTTTATGGAGTTTCATTCTGATTTTTGTGCTATCAAGGACAAACAGAAGAAGCAGGTGCTGCTGGAAGGGAAACTAAGAGATGGCTTGTATCAGATTGAGCATTCAGATCAAGTTCAGAGTTTATCCTTTCAAGAGTCAGTTCATCCAAATAAATTTAATTCCTCTGTTTTTGTTGTTGAGTCCAAAACGTCTAGTAGTACCACTGAATGTGAATCCAAACTGAAACTATGGCATATAAGGCTTGGACATCCCACAAGTTCTGTGATGTCACAAGTGCTCAAGTCTTGTAATGAAAAACTTAGTATTAATGAAACTAGTCAATTCTGTGATGCATGTCAAGTAGGCAAATCACACCTGCTACCTTTTAAACTCTCTACCTCACATGCATCCGCTCCTCTTGATTTAATTCATACTGATGTTTGTGGTCCTGCACCCATACAATCGACTTCTGGTTTCAAATTTTATATTCTCTTCATTGATGATCACAGTAGGTACACCTGGATTTACTCCATGAGAAACAAGTCTGAAGCCTTGAGTTCATTCACTCAGTTCAAAAGTCTAGTTGAAAACAAATTCAATAGAAAAATTAAAGCACTACAGTCAGATTGGGGTGGTGAATATAGAGCTTTCACCAATTTAGCTCAACAATATGGTATTGACATGAGAGTTTCTTGTCCTCATACCTCAGCACAGAACGGTAAGGCTGAAAGGAAACATAGACACATAACTGAAACTGGCCTTTCTCTTCTTGCTCAAGCTAAAATGCCTCTACATTACTGGTGGGAGGCATTTCACACAGCCACCTATCTTATAAACAAGTTGCCTACACCTGTTCTTAAGATGAAATCACCCTCTCAAGTTCTAAATAATGAGCAAACTGACTACAAACACCTTAAAATTTTTGGATGTGCTTGTTTTCCCTGCCTTAGACCTTATCAAAGTCACAAGTTTAGTTTTCATTCTACGAAATGTGCTTTTCTTGGGTTCAGCAATTCACACAAAGGTTATAAATGTCTAAATCCTACTGGTAGAGTCTACATATCTAGGCATGTGATTTTCAATGAAAAAGAATTCCCATTCCAGTATGGTTTTCTTAACAAGAGCAACAACTCATCAAATTCTGAAATTATTATTCAATATCTGCCAATTCATGCCTCCTTAACCCATGATCCCACATGCTCAACTGATACAACTCATAACTATGCAACTTCACCAGTGGCATCTCAAGGTTTTGAATTACCTGAAAGTGAGACACATGATGACAACATGAATGAAAATTCAGAAATAGGAAATGACAATTTTCAAGGAGAAATTCAAGGAAGCATTGAAAATGATGGCACACAGCAGGCTGAAATGATTGATGAGACTGATCAAGGTGAAGTTGAACCAAGGTCACAGAATGTTGAGCACCCCATGGTCACCAGAAGCAAAGCTGGCATCTTTAAACCAAAGGTATACTCAACTCACTGCCAGGAATACAAATCTAATCTGAACAAATTTGAACCAACTGTTTTTTCTGAGGCCTTATCCAACAAAAATTGGAAAGGAGCCATGGAAGATGAATACAAAGCCTTGATAAGAAATAAAACCTGGAAACTGGTGCCACCGTTAGAAGGTCAGAAAGTGATAGGAAACAAGTGGGTGTTTAGGTTGAAACGAGACACTGAAGGAAGAGTTTCAAAGTACAAGGTCAGACTTGTTGCCAAAGGTTTTTTGCAAACTCCAGGTGTTGATTATCATGAAACGTTTAGCCCAGTAATAAAAGCATCCACTTTCAGAATAATCCTCTCACTTGCTGTCTTGAAGGGCTGGAGTATCAGACAAGTTGACATCAACAATGCATTCTTAAATGGAAGCCTAGATGAAGTTGTATTTATGAATCAGCCAGAAGGTTTTGTTGACAAAACTAACCCCACTTTTGTTTACAAACTTGAAAAGGCCTTATATGGACTCAAGCAAGCTCCATGAGCCTGGTATGAAAGGTTGAAAAAGATACTCTCAGACTGGAAATTTGGCAAGTCTAAAGCAGACAACTCTCTGTTCTTCTATATGAACCAAAGTCTAGTAATTTTTGCCTTAGTGTATGTGGATGACATAGTAATAACTGGCAATGATCAAAACATGCTACAGAAGTTCATTGACAAACTGAACACAGAGTTCGCACTAAAAGATATGGGGAAATTGCATCAGTTTCTTGGAATTGAGGTTAGAAGGCATGAATCAGGAATGATGCTTACTCAGGTCAAATACATAAAGGACTTGTTAAAAAGGTTTAGCCTTGAACATCTTAAACCTTGTTCAACTCTTATGACAATAGGAAAGTACCTTTCTAAGAATGAACGTGAGAAAATGGTGAATCCTTCATTGTATAGAAGTGCCATTGGAGGATTGTAGTATCTGGGACATACACGGCCTGATATTGCTTTCACAGTAAACAAATTGAGTCAATTCTTACAAACTCCCTCAGATATGCATTGGAAGGCAACAAAGAGAATTTTCAGATACTTAAAAGGGACTATTGAACAAGGTCTCTGGATACAAAGAAGTGACAGAATGAACATAACAGGATTTGCTGATGCAGATTGGGCTTCATGCCCTGATGACAAAAGATCTACAGCTGGTTATTGTATCTATCTAGGTGATACTTTAGTAGCATGGTCATCAAAGAAGCAGCAAGTTGTAGCAAGGTCTAGTACTGAATCAAAATACAGAGCTTTGGCACAAGCTTCTGCTGAAATAGCCTGGATTGAATCTCTACTTAAGGAAATCAAAATACAGCCAATTGCATCTCCTGTTCTTTGGTGTGATAATCTCAGTGCAAGTGCGTTAGCCTCTAATCCTGTTCACCATGCTCGAACGAAACACATTGAATTGGACATTCACTTTGTCAGAGATAAGGTTCTTGAAGGGAAATTGCAAATTCAATATGTTCCTTCATCAGACCAAATTGCAGACCTATTGACCAAGCCTCTTGCTCAAACCAGGTTTCTCTTTCTCGAGGACAAGCTTGGAGTTAAGGAATAAACTCCAGCTTGAGGGAGGATGTTAAAAAAATTATCATTGAGGCCTACTACTGCAATAATCATGGCATCCTGGAGTACTGCTATTGTGCACCGTTTGGGACCACAAATTGCTGTTGTTGCTGTTGTAACTATTTTGATTCTCATGTGAACATAATATTATTTTTACTTGCTCAGCACTTCATTAAGTTGTATATATATTCTGCCTGTGTATCAGTAATTTCATTAAGTTGAAATTAATAGATCATCTTCTCCATTTTACTGCTTTATTGCTTTTCATTTCCACCTTTGTTTTTCCTCCCATTTTTTAACTCAAAGCACTAGGCAAGGGCTTCTTTTCCAATTCTAAACCATTAGAGATTGCTTTCGCTCGACGTACAACTTCCGCATAAGTAGTATATTGCTAGGCTACCATGATTCCCTTAATCTCTAATCTTAATCCCATTTCGAACCTCTTAGCCTTCATCAGCTTAGTGTTAACCATATGCAGTACATATCTTAAAAATCGTTCAAACTTCCTTTCATACTCCTCAAGTGGCAAATTCCCTTGTGTGAGTTGCAATTTATGAGCTCGAAGATCTCTTCAAGTCTTCTCAGCCACTCTTCGACTGCAAAATGTTCACCTTTACCGTCAAAGGACGAGGGTTTGAAACGGTGAAATTGCTCAACAGTCGAGCTCGTGTTGGCACTTCTGTTACATTATGAGGTGTCGCTTGAGCCTGCTACCTGTCCAAGTCTTGCACCACCCTCAGTAAATTTCTTAACATAGCAGCTTGATCTTGTTGTCATCATACCATTTCCTTTAAATAAAAAATAATTTATCTTAAGAACTATTCAACCATACTACACTATTTTCTAAAGGTCTCACTATATTTAGCCATGTCTGTCGTGTATATTATGATAAGTCCTAAGTGTTATGTATTTAAGTTTTAATCATATGAGAATCATATTACTAATCGCACAATCCTATGCAAATATTGACATGCTTAATTAACATACTTTTGAAGTAATAAAATTTTGTTTAAGGAAATACTCGTAGGATTATGCAATTAATTATAATGAACAAAAATATGAAGGATAATATCAATAAATAAAAAATATTATTCATCGTTTCAAACTTTGAAAATACTGGATGGTGGCAGATTGATGAGCACTATACGCCACGAATTTTTTTTTTTATTATTATTATTATATAGAAATTTTGTAAAATGTAATTTTTTTGTATAAAAGTTTCATAAAATAGAATTTTCTTAAATTTGGAATGTGTTTGAAACATTGCTTTTCGTTTTATTGATTTGAATAACGTACAACTAAAAAGATTTCCAATTGAGGAGGGGGTCACAAGTGGAACGCTTAAATCCCAAACTCTCTTTAGATAGTTTAAATCTTTTTTTACAAAACCTTTCACTTTTATGAATACACAAATCAAGAAAACTAAAACAATGAAATCTAATAAAGAAATAATTTTATTTATTTATTTTTTTTTTATTGCAAAGTCTACAGGAAAATAGACCTTTACTCTGATAGCAAAATGTAACGCTCCGAATTTTAGCAACCCGATGCGTTACCAAACATGAATTTCATAATGTGCTTAAAAAAATAATTTCAATGTAACGAGTATAAAATTGATAATATTTAATAAAATGATATATTTAATTTATTAAAATATGCTGAACGTTTTGAGATTATGTCTTTCACCAAAACATCAATAAAAACTAGTTCAACATGCACTAAACTAGGAGTAATTAAAAATTATAATGTTACTTCGAAACTAATCAAATTCAATAAAAAAAAATATACTTCGTGACGAGAATCCATTGGTCCACAGCACACCCATCCAAGCACCGCCATCCAATATATTAATTTTTACCCGAAGTTTATAAATAAAGAGGGATGAGTATGACGAATTATACTCAATGACTTCACATCTAAATCAAACATGAAATTATGCATAAATTCTCTAACCAACATAAAATGAGAACGATCTCACCACGAAAAATGATAATTTTAGCAAGCGTGGCAAAATAATGTAAAGGCTAATTGATACCCGTAGATACGCCTTAAAATGTATCATGATTTCTTTCGAACGAGTACTGAACTAAAGTAATTAAATTCATGCATAAAACCGTATTTGAAAAGATGTGGAAAATCACTAATAGCGCGGAGCACCTCACATTTGAAAAAATTCGTGTAGAGCAAAATTGCAAGAAACGGTATTATGATTGCAAATTCAAAGATTTAATATATCTGTTTTTCTTCGCAAAAAATAAAATAAAATAAAACTTTATAACATAATATAACATAATACTGCAAATCTCGTCTCTATTTACAATTAATTGAATGGTAGAATTTAACCACTTACATTTAGGATCTAGTGTCTATCCGAAGCAACCGAATTTGACCAAACTTTATCAAGAAATTATCTAGACTGCATGCCACGCATATCTATACACTTGACTGTCTATCAACGTGGCCTAATAAAGATGGAGCCCTAATATGAATTAGTGATTGATTTTTAATGGGATTAGTATTAAATTAGTTATAAAATAAATAAAATTAAAAAAAATGGTTTGTTTTTTATTCAAATTAACCAAGGTAATCCATTCCCAATTATTTTAAGTCCATCCATTCTATAAATAACTATGCTTTAACTTAGGGGACTATTGTGCTACGTTATCCCTTCGCAATTGAGAGGTTAGAAAAGCACATGTTCGACCAATATAAAATAGCTCATGCCAGAGCACCGTATCTTCAGAATTAGACCATGCTACATGCAACGAAACAGCACATCTCAACCCAAAAGTTTACGTATTAATTGAATACACATACGTGGACTTGGAGGACTATTATTACGCATCTTCCAACAATGCTCCAAGCATAGCCACACAACAAATGAACTTAAGCATGCACTCCATGTCATTCTAACCATGAGGCAATTTGGTCGAACCCCTATGATAGGCCAAACCCTCATAGACGAGGCAAGGCAAGTAGAGGTGCTGCAAAGGATCTTTCATACAAGATCTTTCATTTATGGTAGAAGTGACAACATACAACAACAACCACTCTACCAAGTTAAAATGTCAGGTCTAGCCCCTATGTGTTAGGTCTAGGGCTGCAAAATGTTATAACATTAAAAGTGTATGAGCCAAGGAATGACCAATTGACGTCTATGATAAGGCGCCTCGGCCCTGGGATAAGGTCACGTGTTTCTTCATCCAATGATTTTTACTCATTCCCTTCTACTATAAAAGTTCAAACATTGTGTCATTCAAAGATAATGCAAGTTTAGATTTTCAAAACTATAACTTTGCTCTCTCTCTCTCCCCTCCACCCAATTCCACATGTGTTCTTTGGAATCCGAACCCCTTTTAATTAAGTAGCTCACGTCTTACACACGTCTCATACCTAAATATTACTCTTACAAAGGCTGACTTGAAAGTTGGAGTGTATACGATCACCTCCACCACTATCACCGAAGATTGGCCATTTGCTCTAACGAGTTGTCCTAATGTGTAGGAAAAACTATATTGATGTAAGGAGAATCTGAAATTTGTTGGCCACGTCACCCCTACATATTGGATTACATAATTTTCCCATTTTAAATGGATGATTATATTCACACCATATTTTTTTTTATAGATATACCATATTTTAATTATACTAAGTTTATTAACCTTTGTTGACACCGACCTCCGAGGTCGCTCAACTCAGATTATTTATGCTCCAATGAAGAAAGGACGACGCGAGCTCAGGTATGTGAGTTTAGTTCGGTTCTTGGGTAACTTACCTAGCAAGCTATTGTAGTCTTTCAAGACGCAACAGTAGCTAATGATTGCAGATCACTGACGAGATCTTCAAGTTACCAGTCAAATGAGTACACATGGAAAGGTCTCATGTCAGCGCCCACTTAGCCCTCCAATCAGAAATTTTAGCNCGCCCACTTAGCCCTCCAATCAGAAATTTTAGCTTACCTTCCTAAACAATGTATTTAATGACGGGACCCACTTGTACCATCACCTCATAATCAACATGCTAGAATTAAGCTCGGACGCCAATCCTATTGTGCCAGCGCATGTACTTGTTCAGTTCGGTGTTTTGGGTTGTTAAGACAGGAGTACTACATGCCATCATACTTCTCCTATAAAAGGGCCCAGAATGCAAATGGAAAAAATAATGAAAAACATTAGAGGAAATACTAAGAAAGCACATTGTGATCCATAAATGTATTAAACATTTCCTATAAGAAAAAGAACGATATTATTGCCTTATGATCATCAAATCCTTTGAGTCATTCTCCATAAATCGGCATTCATACTTTACGTTGTCTTGGATTCTGTTCAAGATCATCAAATCCTTTGAGTCATTCTCCATAAATCGGCATTCATACTTTAAGTTGTCTTGGATTCTGTTCATACATTTTTCAACGTCAACAGTTTGAAGTTAGGGAGAGCAGGAGTAATTGGGAGCTCGGCTGAACGGTGCCTTTGCAAAGGCTACTCATCTTCAAGCTTGGCCTCTATACCCTAAGGTCGGTTTTTTTCTTTAGCAGTGACCTCCTCCCTCTTTCTCTTCGTAATCTCAGCTGCCTTAGCCGCCTGGGCAGCAGGGAAACCCAACATCTCTGGTTGTTGGTCTGAAACACGCAAGAAACAAAATTAGGGACAAAACAAAGATGAACAAAAATCAAAGGATGTAAGAGCACCCTTACGAGAAGAAGTTGGAGCTGAAGTCCTAGGTTTGCTTGGTGCTGAGGTCGGAGGTACAGCTCGGAGTAGCCCAGCTTGAAACAAGTTGTTGTTTGTAATCACGAATTTGCAGGACCTCTCTCTATGTGAAAGAGCTCAAATCGAATCAGCTCGCTTCCGGATTACCGCACTCAAGTAACAAGGTCGGTAAACTGCAAAACCACAAAGAAGATAAGAAGTTAATTCCATCATATAATGGTTAAGCAAAAAAATGGCAGTAAGGATCCTCACTTACAAAGAGAATGATAAAGGGTAGGGACAATGTCCCCCCTATCCACCTCGTCAGGATGGAACTGCCAATCCCCCAAGACATAAAAGAACTCTTCTTTCCACCCTTTAATTGAAGAGGGAGTATCTAAAACCAGTTAGCCCCCCGTCCTGGGTCTAGTGATAAGTGTATTTTCTACACTTATTCGATGCTTTAAATTATAGAATCTTATTGTTATTTTGGCAAAATACAACATAAAATTGTGTTATATTGCATCTTGTAGGTAAAACTCAATATTTGATGAAGAATTGGAGAAAATGAGCAAAATGTGGTGAAAAATGGAAGAATCCAAAGTAAGGGGATCAAAGTCTACATTATAGAAGTTGAAGACTAAATTGCATCAATTCTAAAAATGGGATGACTTGGAGAAAAATAAAGTTATTGGGTTGGACCTTTTTGTTGCAAAGAGCCGGGCAGAAAGCAGATTGAAGAAAAATAGCAGGAGCGGGCTAAACAAATTGAGAAATTGTGAGTGCTATATTTTATTGTTTATACACATATTGGTGAGATTAGGGGCTGTATTGAGAAGGATTAGCCGCCATAATTAAGGAGTTTACCTGCATATAGTAGGCGGCAGAAAAGTGGGCTGAAATTCAATTATATACAATTAATTGCTGGCTGCCATATACACCGGATTTTACACAGCTATGTAGAGAAAAAGAGAGATTAAACACACATTTGGGCTGCTGTGGGAGGAATACAGATTGAGTGGGCTGAAATATATTAAATCTATACACGGTCGGCGGCTTTAGGAGGAGAAAAAGAAGTGGACAGTGCTGCTGGAATATATAACATACACACGCAGAAGAACGAAGGAATAAATGCATTGGGGATTAATTACGTTCCTTCAATTTATAGGTGATGTCGTTCCACTTCTACGTGTTTAATCTTGTTAATATTCTAGGTTGAATCTCCTTGTATTGGATGGATGATGAAA
>CAIGRO010187133.1:0-15653 GCA_903798355.1 Fraxinus baroniana
TAAAGGAACTTCGAGCGCAAAGGTAGTCAACAAACACAAACGAAAATAAAATAAAATATCCATCTCTTTGATTAAATTTGCAGGTATAAATGCCTTTTAACTAATAAAATCAAGGAGAAGCAGTTTCAAACTTTTCGCAGCACATATTCATATTGCGACATTTTACCGAACATTTGGTATACATAAATTGTTGGTAAAGCAAACACAAAAAGAATAAATGATCTGTGTTCCTATTTACTAAAGTCAACAAGAGTATGGGGAATATGATATATAGACCCACTGCCAACTGCTTTGCCACAAAATGGAATCCCTTGGAACGGCGACAAATATATGTTCTTTCAAACCAAGCATCTGATGCAGCCCACCTACTTCAGACAAAGTTTTCGGAGAAATGGTATCTAAAAAGTGGAAGGAGCCAAGTTGGAGGAGGTGAGAGTCAAGGGAAGGAAGAGAAGGCAGGCAGGAGATCGGGTGAAATGAAAACGAGCAGGCCCTTACGGGTAGTGAGGAGGAGAGCTGGAGTTTCTAGCTCGCAGCTTCCCAATTGGAGGAGGTTTGCCCTGGATCTGCCATTGCTCCATGCCTTCACAGTGAGCTTCATTGTCTTTCTTCTTCTTCTTTCTCTGTCTTCGGCCACCCTTGCCCAGCAGCTTCAAGTTTTTAACGTATTCATTACGGTTTTAAATTATTTAATTAGTTATTAGGGTATTAATCAATTTAGTTAATATTTTAGGGTATGGGGCCTACTTATCCCTAAAAAAATTATAGTCAGCTTATAGAATATTGAAAATAAGTAGATTATTTCATATAAATAATTGTAATTAGGAGATTATTTATCTCTCATCTTATAAATCACACATTTTCTCAATAAAACAATATTACATATAAATTCAAAAATTCTCCTTACTTTTCATCCACACATTTTTCAAAAAATACTATTCCAAAATCATTTTTTTTTTCAAATAATGGACCTTAAATAAGGGCTTATTCAGGCTAAGAAATTTTCTTTTATATGGTTCATATTCAATAAATACAAGAGAGTCAACAATTGAATGATTCTTCTCAACAATTGAATGATTCTTCTCAATCCGAAAAGAAAAGTATTTTAAGTTTTTACATATTTTGTGAGATAAGTGATATAAAGCTTTATCGTACTTTTAGAACACTGATTTTAAAATGAAAATTGCAAAAATATATAATATTTTTCATATTTGTGACTTTTATTGAGAATATGCACTACCACCTTCCTTCCACTTGGCAATCGAAAATAAAATAGAACATTAATCTTTGGTAGGAATTACAATCTAGCTTTTAATCTAAATCAAAATTCACAATTAATTTTAATAACATATTTTATAAGATACACAACTTTTTATCCACACGTTTGATTTAACTTTTATCAAAATTTGCTAAAAATCTAATTTTAATCTCCATCAAACAGAGACTCAATTATTCACACGCCAAAGAAGCTAAATCTATAAATCATGATTTAAAATTTTGTTTTTACCCTTTTTCAATTATTAAGCAATTTGAAGACATTATGATCAATATTTGAGGGGTTGTTTTACTACATACAATTTAGTATATGCATTCTCAACCACTTTAAAACATATGTAGTTCGTAATTAAATGTGAATTGAGTTGTTTGACAAAAAAATCGGTAAAACTTTTAGGAAATTTTGATAAAAATTGATGATGTGTTGTTAAAATTGAAGTTTGACATTCAAAAGTTGATAATGTTTAAACAAAATTTTATCATTAAGAATTAAATCTAATAAGTTTCTTGCCAACCAAAAACTTTATTATTTATTTATTTATAGTTCAATTTTCTAGTCACCTATCACAATAATAAACTTTCCATCCTAATGATTAACGAAAATAACCATCCATTTTGACAAGGCATAGCAAGTTCATAGTCCAATTTTCTCTGACCAGGAATCCATACTTTTTCTATGGTAGGTATGGTAGGTTAGGATGACTTTGATTTGACCCTTTCCTATATATATATATCAATAATTTCCCATTTATCATTTCCCTCAATAATTCTACTTGTACCTAAAATGATGATAACATATATATTTATATTTTTCAAAATAATTATTTCCACATTTTCTTTCTTTCCAACAAGTCCGGATAAAAAACATGATTTCAAAGAGTTGGTAGTGAAGAAAATACAAGTACTTGCACTAATTTCGTTAGAACGCTATCTGAATAGACTTCATCAACTTGCCCACTTTATTTTTTTAGAAAAATAAAAATACATTTTTGAATGGTGTTTTGATCCCATTTCAACCATATATTCTTTAATAAAATAATATTTCACGCAAACTCAAAATTTTCCTCATTTTTTAACAACACATTTTCCATCAATACATTATTCAAAAACACAATTTTTTTTTTTAACAAAATTGGGGCTCAAACAACAAGGAATAATAAAAAGTTCCAAGAGGATTGAGCCATGAACCAATGATTTTTTATTTTTTTTTAATTGAACCAAATGGTTTTTTTTTTTTTTTTTAAAGATATGAAACCAAACCGGAATCGAACCATTCAGTTTTGGTTTGGTTTAATTCTAGTTTCGTTACTGATTGAGAAAAAAATAACAAGAAAGAAGAATCAAAGGTTAAGGCTTCAATTTCAGAAATCCATGCGATGATGGTAGTTGAATGCGATGATAAATTGCATGTGGTAGTTGTTGATCTCTATTTTGGAGTTGGTGTACAAATTGAAAATGAGAGAAAATAATAAACGAATTAGGTTCTCAGTGTCCAAAATGAATTAAGGTCTTCAGTCTCCACAATGAGAAATGAGAAATCGAAGGTACGTGATCTTTTTGTCCCGATTTTCAATTGAATCTTGAATTTTTTTTGTTGTAATTTGTAAATATATAATAAATAATAAAATTAAATATTGTGTTTGATTTTTGATTTGATTCTTGGTTTTAAAACTAAAATTGAACTTAATGGTTCTCAGCTTTAAGAACCAGAACTATTAATTTTTTTGGTAAAACCAACCCGGACGCTCAGTTTGGTTTGGTTTGATCATTTTGTCTAGGGGTGTAAGCGGTCCGGTTTTACCGGTTTTTGACGAATTTTCAAACCAAACCGTTTAAACCGGTTTGAGAAAAATCCAAATCCAAACCAAACTATTTTGAACGGTTTAAAAAAAACTCAAACCTAAACCTAACAGTTTGGTCCGGTTTTAAATCGCCGGTTTCGCCGTATATTTTTTCGTCCGTCTACTTTTATGATATTAATTCATTGAATTCAATATATATTTATATCTTACTAACGATAAATCTAAAACAAACTAAATATATCTACTACAAATTTAAATACTAACTAAATCAAAGAGAAATCATAATAAACTAAAATATAATTTTTTATTTGCCATTTTAAGTCAAGACGTTACGATAACGTTAGAATACAAGTCTAATAAACTAAATATAAAACCCAAAAAATATAATAATGTTCAACAAGACCTCGTGATCATCATATCTGAAAAACAAAACTACTGATTAGATAGAGAAAATAACCAACTATAATAATAAATCAATTGTTTATAATATCTAAACATAACAATTACACAAGCTTGATGTTGTATATTGTTACGAATTCAGTTCTCACATACACTCAAACATCAGTTGTTGTCACATATGATTCATAGTCTCCTTTGTCAAACAAATGCATTCGTTACATCATCATAGTATTGAATACTAGATAAATAATGGAATCTTTAAAAATATGGTAATAGAAAATATAAACCACCTACCACAACTTTTATTGAATCATCAATTGCTTCAACTTCATCTAAATATTAGCGTAGCACTATACGTTCATTCTTAATTTGCAACTAATTTTTTCCGCATATACAAGTTTTAACCATCCTTGCACATAATAAACTCTTAAAGGAATCAAATTTCCAACTTCCAGTTGAGAATGCAGACTCAGAAGCATCTGTAGAAATTTGAATTCTAAATAGGAAAATGATTTTTGGTATATTAGATTAGTCTTGAGATTATTATAAATTTGGATTATTTGGTAATAATATATATATATAATAAGAAATTATAAATTGACAAAAATACACACAAGTGACAAAACTAGTGAATTTTACATATTTTGATGAATTTAAAAAAAATCACTATTATTATTATTATTTTTTTTTTACTGGTCCGATTTGGTTTTAAACTGCAATTAAAATTCTCAAACCTAAACCAAATCGTTTTTGACCGGTTTGGTTTGGTTCAAAACCATTTCGTTGACGGGTCCACGTGGCATCAAACTGACGGTTTCTAAATTGCGGTTTCGGTTTGATTTTTCGGTTTGACGATTTTTGCTTACAACCCTAATTTTGTCTACCCTTAATAAAAAGTGATGAGGGAAGCATCTTTATTTGTTGTCTGTTGTTTAGCAGTTTAGTATTACAACCATGTTTGGCATACGTCTTGGTTATATCTTCCTTGACAGAGTGTTACGTGACATTTTGTCATTGAGCTATTTAAACAAAAAATAGTTTTCGCAGCCAACGATTTTTTGACAACACATCATCTGCCAATAAAGGGGACACAAAAAAGATGTATAAATTATAAATGGTACAATCCATAGTATTATTGCCAATGTCTTTGTCGACAAAAAAATGTGTATAAATGGTACAATCCACAGTATTATTGCCAATGTGAATATGAAAAAAAAATAAAAAAAAATTGCATCTTAAAAATGTGTCTCAATTGGGTTGTGGAAAGTAGGGAAGTCACTATGGTCTAAATTAGACAGCAATAAATAGTCAAAAGAGACCATGTGAATTTCTGCTTTTAATTTGATACCCTTATCTTATCCTAACAAGTCTGGTTTCCTATTTATTGGAATCAATATGTGGTATTTTCGTCATTCCATTCTTTAGAAGAGTCGGATATTTCAAATTGTTTGTCCAAAAAGATCGGAAGAAAAGATGATTTTGTTTCCCAAATCTAAAAAAACAAGAATTTTCCAAGTCGGTTATTATCTGTGATAAAATATATTCAAATTCACAAAATTCATTAAAATCTATAATATTTGAAAAATTATCAAAATCTTAGTTGAGAACATAAAGTCAACCCAGGCCCCAAAATTATTGAACAAATTATAGTACGACAAACAAAATAATACATGTGTCTAATAGTGTTCAATCCAACTTATATACATGTTTGGTACGAGATATGGTATTATAGTGATCGAGCATGTTCAACTCGAGCTTTTCCAAACGCATCCTACATGGCTCGAGCTACGCATGGTGCTTGAGCATACGACACACAATGCTCGAGCTGTGGCGCCAATGTTTTGGGTAATTCGACAATAAGTATCCTCGGGATATGTCCTCGAGCATTCACCACCTCATGATCAGGTATGCCCTCGGGTAATACCCTTCACTTATAAGCACCAATTTAATCAAAGACTCTGGTCATACCCAATCACCCCATCTTAGGGATCCTATGTCGTAAATGAGTTCTATTTTAGGCAACACCTCCAATAAGGAAGGACTCCTAATCATATTACGACACTATTTTCCAAAAATAAGGAGATGGGTCCTTCTTGAACTCCACTATCTACCTCTATAAATACATCATTCTCATCAACTATTCAGGTATGTTTTTACACATATTCTTCAGCATATATTTTCTTTCTCTATTCTCTCTCTAACTTAAGTATCGGAGGGACGACGAGGACACACATCGACGCCTTTATTTCAGGTACCGGAAGATCTTGTTCGTACTCTTTCCCAGTCGTCAAGCTCGAAAAATCAACATGTGCGATTTTTGGTAGCTTCAGTATGGATTAATGTAAGTCTAAGTCTAAGTCAAACTATCAATATTAACCACATCTTTCATGGGTCCCATAACTTTTCAACCACAAATTTCAAAAATTTCTAGCGCAATCTTCTAAAAACCTAATTTGAATCCACACCAAACAAAAAAAAAACTTTAATATCCATAGTATTCTTTTCAAGTCAATTCATCAATCTAAATTAATATTTCCACAATAATAATCATCTCCACTCAATTAATTAAAGAAAATTTGATTTAAGTTCAGACCTTAATTTATTTTCCATTGTCCGATGCATAACCATTATGATGACCTTGACTTGACCTTATAGAAGACCTCAATGCCCGTCTCCCCCTATTAATCTTATCTAATAACATTCCCAGTAGACATTCCATTAGCTAAATAATCAAATTCTTTAGTTTTGACTACAAATAATGTGCTAAGTCATACAAATGTAGCAATGAATCAAATAAAAGAAATTCTTCTAGAATCTCGAATAAAGATTACACTAAATAATAAAATAATGAAATAAAATTGCAGCTTAAAAATGATTGTGAATTGAATTATATGAAGATGAATTGTAGAGACCTTTTTTTTTCCTTCATTAACGACAAGAAAATAGGGTAATGATAAAATCTTCTTAACCATTGATCATGGAAAGGAGAGAATGAAAGCCAATAATAAAATGAGTCGCGGACAAATCAATTTCCAATTCAAAAATCAACTCGTGTCCTACCAGATTTAAACCAACATCACCATTGCCGTTGCCGTTGCCCGGTTAACAAAGGGCAAGAGCAACTATAACCAACATTTCAAACCAAATCTAACACCCGATCCTGTATAGCCCTCTGTAGTAGAGGCCAAACATGTTATCGACAAGAGGCATACGCTCACTCATCTGTTCTGAGCCAAATTTCTAACACAAGAAAGTTAAGAGCGTGTACTTTATTTGATACAAACTCTCTTCGTGTTTTGGATGGATTCTGTGTCCCAGAAAATTGGACAAGATTGATCCAAAAGTTCAACAGATTCTAGAACATGGCAGTGACAATATATGCTCATGGGAACAGCTACTTTACATCAATTTCCTACATGGGGAAAACTCAAAAGTCTAAACCGGACAGCAATAAATAGTCAAAAGGGACCATGTGAATTTCTGCTAAATGTTCAGGATTATATTCCTAACATGTGATCATGCCATGGATAGTCAGGTTTCCCATTCATTGGAATTAAAAAACAACATTTTTTTTTTCCTGTCAATTTATAAGATAATTCCAGGCGGGTTACGTCTCGTGTGTTAAAAAGTCCAAGATTCAGTTATTTTGGGGTTGAGTAAAACCCAAACGAGTAATCCTATCTAGCAACAGTTTTCATTGGATAATTAAATGTGATCCCATTATCATCTAGACAGGTACTAAACACCACTAAAAAACATTACTCAAATACAAACTGTTCACACAGGGAATGGCCAAACCTAGAAAACAGCCAGGCCCTGTTTGGTAACGATTAAAATCCAATTAAAATTGAAAATATGGCCGTTATTGGGTCCCACCCGTCTAATAAAAGTCAACAATAACGGCTAGTTTTTCAATTTTAATCCGATTTTAATCTCTATCAAACAAGCTCATAATTATGACATCTCTATCAAACAAGCTCTTTATTCCAAAGACAGGTATTTCTTAGCAGCACGTTTGACTCTGTTTAAGAAACTTACTTTTAAGTTAGTAACTGTTTTAGAGTTAATTTTACGTTAACGTTTCTTTTCCATAGAAATAAAGAAAAATAATCTATCCAAACCTGTTAGAAAATCCCTATGTGGCCTGATCAGGCAAAGCCTAGCTATTCCAATCAACTATCTAGATACCAAGTAAAGTTGGCTTAAAGATTAGATTTTTATGGAATTGCAATAACTTCCAAGTCTTATTTATGCAGTTTATGTTTAATAAAATCGAAGCAGCAATCCAATTAAATTTTGACCATTTTCTATTTCTATTAAAGGATGGTACAGGGATTTCTCTCTATTATCAACAGTGATTTATCAAAAAACAAAATTATTGAAATAAACTGTTAATTTGAAACTTAATTACTAATTGTTAGAGGATTAGATGGAAGAGATCCTAAAATATTGAATACAACAGATAAGAGACCACCCTCTAACACACTGATGATATTTTATTACCTGAATGGTCAGATGATGCAGACATATAATTCAGCTTCATGCATCAATGAAGTTCATAGAGATCAAACGGCCATGGGCCATCAATTCTAGCTCAAAGGATGGCAAAAGTAAGCAGCAAAATGGAATTGGTAACTATCTGAGACAGAAATGAAGAGAAGCGGCAAGAGAAACACACGTCCATGAAGATACAAGGATCACAATATCATTCGCATGGTACACTTTCAAATCGCATTGAATCATCACAGATCAAAATAAAAGCTTACATATAAGAAACTAAGAAGAGAAGGGTAGAAGCAGCACCCACACATATATAGCATGTTTGGTTGACATGATCAAAAAAGAAAAAGAAACTAAAATCTTGTCTATTGTACTGTAACTCTTATCCATTACCACAAATCAAACATATCCTAACTATTTAGTCGTGCACGATACAATTTATGCAGCAGAGAATAGCCTTGTTATCGTTGTTCTACCACAGTAGTTGCACTGTCATTAGTAATTTCATCTGAAAGCTGAGTATTTGACTGAACTTGAGATTGAAATATTAGGATCAGATATTGACAAGCAGAAACGAGATCAAGTGAGAGATTTCCCAGCCCATTCTCGTTCTCGTCGTTTTTGCTTGGCCTGCATTTTGTTGAATTTCTCTTTTCCTTTCTCCAAAAGTGGGTCATGCACCACATAGTCGTTCGGGTCATCACTTCGAGACATGTTATCCTGTAAAAGAATCCAAAAGAAAGCACAATTACTGCATAGGTCCACCAATGGATCCCAGGGAAAAAGTGGTGCTGGGGGTCAGGGCAATTCATCTCCCATTCGTATTGAAATCTAAGTAGACGTCTTTTTGGAAAAATGAAAACTTTCGAAATTTAACATATTCCAAGACTTTTACATTCTGAAGTTAAAACTTAAAACTAGTACCATTCTCTGATCATTTTTCTATAGTCATCTTTTCCTGTTCGATAGATGATGCACCCATCATGCATGAGACAAGGGCAGATACGTGATTAAGAATATTGCATCCTATGAATATCTTATGATAATTATAACAAAACAAATTTGGGGTCATATTCATATACTTTAGCTATATATTCCTTCGGTTTCAAAGAAGTAGAAGCCGTAGAAAAATCAGTGCCATTAAAATTTGCGATTGTTTATTGCTTGGGAAAACATAGTTAAATGACAATGAACTCCTAGAGTAATGGATAATTATGGAAGCAGAATTCATGTTGTTCCGTTATTGAAGCTTGTTCCTTGATATGCATGTTTTCCCTCAATTTTCCTTCCCATTTGTATTCATCCCAAGCAAAATCCTTGATGAAACTTTATCCATTATAATTACAACTGCTGGCAAAATGTATAGGTTCTCTATGATGCATTAGAAAACTGAAGAGTACCTTGCCAGCCTCAGGAGTAAACTTTAGTCTGACTCCCATCCAATCAGACAAGTTCTCTTCCTTCTTACGCACAGGTTCACCATCAGAGCCATTGGATTTGGCAGAAAATACAGATTTAAATTTCTCAAGTTTTGCTAGCACCTAGCACTCTCAAAAAATACACTAATGAGTAAATGTAATAAGAATGAAAAGAAGAAGGTAAACTGGGAAAAATAGGATACATGAAAAATTAAAGAACATACACATGAAAGGTTCAAATCTAAATCTTGACACCCCTTTTTACTAATTGTTTACATCCCTTCTGTTGATATAATTTTAGATAATTATAGATACCTCATGAATCCCCATTCTTTCAGCAGTCAGCTGGACCATTTTTCATTTTTTTCATCTTTCAAAAGTTGAAAGTGTAAAGCAGTGTTAATATGCAAAGAGGACCTTCTCTGCAAAACATAAAGTCGTAAACTGTGTTTTACTGACATGCCTCTCATATTTTCCCTATCAACAGAAGGCATGATCAAGGATCCCCTACCCCCAACCACCGTCCTGGAGGGCCCACTTGCTAATAAATGTCACTTCCTAATTATTTTAAGTTAAGCTAAAATCAATATAATATAAAAAAAATTTAAAAAATTGCAGCCATTTTCCATCAGGGAAAGGTGAAAAAAGTCTTCAGAAGGGGAGAAGATATAAGATCAAGTGTTAATATCTCGGGCATACTTCATCTTCCTGTCCTTGACGCCTGCGTCTCTTCTGCTTTTGCAACCGTCTTTCTCGTTCTGCTTCCCCCAGCAACTGTAAGTCTGCATCTGCATTAGCCATGCGTTCAGCCCTGGCTTCTGAGCCTATTCCCTTTTTCTTCAAGAACAACTTATCCACTTTTGGTCGTTCTTCGTGATTTTCGCCATCTGACCTAGTAAACATAAAATTGTGTTATAATCTTGAGTTTCTTTACGTCAGAATGTTGCAAACAATTTAAAGGGGAAAAACTTACTAGCAACTTAAAGGAACAATAACTCGAAGAATTTTGTGACTATCAAATAAAACCACACACCACTAATGCACAATATGAAAGATATGCACCATTTCAGTGGAGTTAATATCAATTATCTATTTTCCCCATACATATTGATCAGAATGGTTAATCAATTTGAATGCCCCCGACCACATACACACAATAATACACAAACACAGGAAACACTGAGAAGAAGCAAAGTGCTGCATCTTTTCAGCATGGACTATTGACCGAAACTGGTTAAAGTTGAATGAGGGGAAAGATGGCCTTTAAATTTGATTTTTGAAACCAATGCTAGGTGAAATTTCCCGAAGTTAACTGAAGGAAGCACCAATTAGTTTGGCAGAAATGACTCTTTAAATCTGATTCCACTACCTATAGTTTCTCTCCAGTAAACTATCTTCTACAAGTTTCAACAAAGTACTTGAAAACTAAGTTGTAGGAGCCACATCCACAGAAATGAATGTGTGTACATCATGAGAAACTGGTGCCAAAGAAGGGTGACAAGGTGAAGTTGTTAGAGGCCTACAATGTACATAGACGCTTGTGGTAAAAAGTCCTCCCAAACAATGAAATGATCTTGTTCCAGAGCAGTATCATACATACATATCTTTTGTTGATACACGCAGCACGGTCACATAGTTAACAAAATATAGAGCATGCTTGAAAGTGCTTATAAGTGACTAAGTTGTGGATCCTACAAAATGAATGGATAATAAGAGGGTAATAACTGTGGATCCTACGAAACACGTGGATAAAAAAGTATGTTTGAGTGGCTTAAATTATAATTTAAGCTTTGCCAAACATGCACATAGTTATATACACTAGAAGTGCATGATTCTTAGCCCCTGTTTGAAACCCATTTTGAGAAGAATAGAAATTTTGGAATAGTGAATGATGTACGAATGTGTGGTGGAAAGGTGATTAAATTTTTTTGATTTGTGTGTAATATTATTTTATTAGGAGAATGTGTGGTTGAAATGAAAAATGAGAATGAGAATGAGAAATTAATGGGCGTCAAACGGGGGCTTAATTTGATTTCATACACAGCATCTGCATGTTGCATGAATATAGCCCATGCATATGTACTGAAGATGATATATGTAGGTAAAAACATAAGAACTCAGTACAATGTGAATTGAAAGGATTTTGCAACATCTGTTCTATCTTGATCACACGAGATATTGATTGACAATAAACAACAAAACATCATGCTAAAAGGTATGGCTTATACCTTAGTGGAGATGCTGCACGATAAGAATAGAAATTTTGGAATAGTGAATGATGGAAGAATGTGTGGTGGAAAGGTGATGAAATTTTTTTTATTTGTATGTAATATTATTTTATTAGGAGAATGTGTGGTTGAAATAAAAAATGAGGATGAGAATGAGAAATTAATGAGCGTCAAATGGGGGCTTAATTTGATTTCATACACAGCATCTGCATGTTGCATGAATATAGCACATGCATATGTACTGAAGATGATAGATGTAGGTAAAAACATAAGAACTCAGTACAATGTGAATTGAAAGGATTTTGCAACATCTGTTCTATCTTGATCACACGAGATATTGATTGACAATAAACAACAAAACATCATGCTAAAAGGTATGGCTTGTACCTTAGTGGAGATGCTGCACGATCCCCTGATCTTCCATGCTCTGCACAAGCCAAATTTAAGTGTAAATGATCAGAAATACATGTATTGTCACATAGATGCCTAAGACAGAGGACAAGGAACATATACTCTTATAAGCAGCATGCCAGTTCCAGATATTTTAGAGTGCCAGACAAGTCTAAACAACTATCAGGACACATTTGACAATTTTGCTTGCCATTCAAGTACAAAAAAGATTGGGACTGTTTATCAATGTAGCATCATGGTTTACAATGGATGAATCGTATAATTGATATAGAATGCTTAACTGATGCAATGCAAAGTGAGAGATCATTACCTTGAAATGGTCATAGATTGCTTGCAGAAATGCGTGTTGCTTCATTAAATGGGTAGAAATTTGTTGGTACACTCCATGGGGTTTGTAAACAGCCTAGGTTTCCATTTAATGAACTTGGAATATAGCTAACACTATTATCTTCTGTTTATTCTAAAACAGTCTGTAACAGTTGGCCACAGATATTAATTTGATACCTGTTATAATACCTTTAGACGTTTTGAACTTATTTAGAATAACAGGGAAGTATATCTGCATCTCAAATCTCAATTGTAGTGTCTCAAATGAATAACTTCCCCACTAAGCTATTTCAATTCACAAGCCATTATCAAGAACCTACTCCTCTTTACCATTTTCAACGATGAACAGGAAGCTCAGAATTACCACATCCAGCATACGAACTTCAGTGAAAGCAGCCTGGTATAAGTTCCCAGAATTTTATTTTATTAACTAGGTATCATATAAAATAGCTGAAGTGTTATTTCCCAGCATAAGACATCTACATAATGGGACTCTCAGGTCTCAACACAATTTGAACTCAATCAATCCACGTGGTTGGTGAGTTTCAAAAGTTAAAGAGAGAGACGGAAGTCTGAAATACGACTAATTTAATATTCTCTGAAGAAATAGGTACATATATTAGATTATGTTTCATTTTCTATTATTTGTATTCCCACTTAGCACGAACATGTACCACTCTTGAGCAGCCAAATGAATTTGCTCTATGCACACCTCTAGGATGTGATTCAACAAAAAACTTTTGCCATCATGAAATTGATTATAAAATTTATATTTGCTCTTCACAGCCTTGACTTTCTATACCCAGTTAAAGAAATGAAATCGTCAATACGGTCATAGCCAAAAAACCAAGATGATCTCATTGATATGAATGTCTACATTAAAATCAGTAGTAAAAAGTGTATTATTGTGCATTAAATTAACAAGTTTGTGGAGTTCAAAAATTCAAAAACAAAAAGTGGCTGGGAGCCAGCCTCTGATGAACATAAATAACCTGCCATGGCCCATGGCCTTATTAGTGGCTTAGTGAAAATTAAAGTGGAAGCTGGTTCAAGTCTTGAAGAAGGTTAATCCTATCAAACCAAAATTATATCCAGAGCTAAGTAGACTCCTGAGCATGCAGCAGGGCAGCAGGGAACTGAGTCAAAAGGAGACTTCTTTCTCATATCACAAGTTCAAAAAATGACATAAAATTCAATTCAACTCACCACTGTGCAATCGTTGCTTGGTAGGCAAATCTCCAAGCTCCGTGCGTTTTCTCAGTATCTGCTGACGCATTCTTGCATCAAAAC
This sequence comes from Fraxinus baroniana, assembly GCA_903798355.1. Classification (NCBI taxonomy): domain Eukaryota; kingdom Viridiplantae; phylum Streptophyta; class Magnoliopsida; order Lamiales; family Oleaceae; genus Fraxinus; species Fraxinus baroniana. The sequence continues at coordinate 13,651 of CAIGRO010187133.1, forward strand.
TGGCTTCATCTTCATCACTATGATCAAGGGATTCAGGCAATCCAGCTTGCGATTGTTTCAATTGTTCTTCCCTCTTTGTGCTCAAAGCATCTCTGACAGTTAATTGCGCATCCCTTTTTATTGATGCATTGGCTGAATTCTGCATTAGTAAGTTCCTTTAGACTCGTCTTGCATTTAAAACACAGGCAGCACTTGTAAGATGCACACGAGTCTCTTTTACAAAAATTGTAATAATGTAGTAGATTCCAACAGGACTACAAACATGCCTTTCTAGAAATAAAAGATTAGCTGCATATCGATTTAACAATTTCTGCATTCAAAAGAACACTAGAAGTACATGCATCCCGGACAGTATATAACACCTCTTTTTGCTTTATTTTAATTAGCCAGTATTCCCACTAGACTTCGTCATGTTTCGAAATTGTCTGTGTTCTTTGTTATGGACATTTGGCTTAAATTGGATNTTTCTGCATTCAAAAGAACACTAGAAGTACATGCATCCCGGACAGTATATAACACCTCTTTTTGCTTTATTTTAATTAGCCAGTATTCCCACTAGACTTCGTCATGTTTCGAAATTGTCTGTGTTCTTTGTTATGGACATTTGGCTTAAATTGGATTGCCAAGTACATTTAACAGTTTTCTGGCAGCCAAATTATCCTAGCAAGAGCAATGTCATCTTGAGTTTTCTCCAAGTCCTTCCACTTTCTTGGTGAAATTCATCCAATGAGATTTTTTTACTACTGCCCTGTATCACTTCCCGTGCTTACAGGAAGCATTTGGGGATGTTATTTTCTTTATTTGAAACCCAGGCAGCCATACAACTTTGGAGAATGGGAGTATGTTATTAATGCTATTGTTGTTGCTGTTCTAGGTTTCCCACTTACAATTATAGCGAACTTGCTTTCAGTTCTCACAGTAGGCCTCGCTTTCGACCTATGGAAAAGCAATATGAACTTCTTTTTGACCTACACATATCCTTATCATTTCAAGAACGTAGCCTAAAATTATGACCATAAGAAAGAATCTATTCATGAAGTCAATTGGAGTGTGCATTCATTCACCTTCAATTTTCCCATGTACTAACAAATTCAAAAATTGGACAGACAATTTTAGTTAATGACACAACTGATTGAATCGTGACATAATTCTCTCTTATGCATACAAGATTAGCATGCACAAAAAAAGATTATTGTTCTGCTTTGTCTGATATTCGTTTTCGTAACTATATGACCACCTAAAATTCTCTCTTAAACAAACTGAATATTTTTTTTCACTAAAATTTAGTTCATTCCGGGGTTGATAGAATAGAAATGTTATATATGTTGTGGCACTTGTTTTTAAAAGATGGCAATGCAATAGCCAAGGAAAGAAAAAAGAACACAGTTTTTAAATATGAAGAGTGAAGAATTACATGCTTTTCCAATTATAATTTGATCTTAATGAAGTTTATTACTTAGATGGGACCGTTTGAACTTAGGATCTCCTTCTATCATTGTGTCATTTTACACTATGAGATGATCATATTGTTCAGGTAATGATGTTACAGAAATAGTATATCATAGTAAACCAAAACTAACAAATTGGATTGTTACCAAATTATTATCATGATTTTCATCCTTTAGGAGGCGGGGATCGTCCAACACGTCATGACTGCTCTTAATCTTTGTATTGACAACTGCCAGTTCCTTCTCCTCTTCTTCAGCTTCTTCTCCAAATGACAGCAAGTTCAATTTTCTGCACAACAAACCCAAAACATACAGAATTTAAATTTTACAACAAAAATTAAGTTTCAATGTTCAAGCAACAGCGTCTAGTGCTGAGTTGGGAGAAGGAAATCACTTAGTTGCTTTCTGCTTTGTATCTCTCTTTCCACCATCTGCTATTGAAGGCAAAGACTTCGCAGGTGCAACTCTTGGTACAATATCATCAAATGGATTCCATAATACCTAGGAAATTGTTCCAAGAAGAAAATTTGTATGGAAACGAGAATATAGAAAATA
>CAIGRO010187151.1:0-12788 GCA_903798355.1 Fraxinus baroniana
GGGGCAGGGGGGGGGGGGGGGGGGGACTGGGCCAGGCTGTAGCCCAGTCCAGACCCTAGCCCACTTCATTTTTTAGGTGAACATATATATATATATATATATATATATATATATATATATATATTTGTATATATTAGCCCGGTTTGTAGTCCAGTCCTGGATCTGTTCCTGCCCATGGATTTGTAGCAAGCCTAACATAACAAGAAAAAGGAATCGAATAAAGGACTATTTGTCTTTGATGAATAGTAACTCTTGTTTGTTAAATTCTAGTATGTCCTCTTGCTGGTGCATTGTGTTAATATTTGCCATGTCTAACATTAATGTTGGCCTAAATGTTGAGCTGACATCAAAGTGTGCTAAAGAGGTTAATCATTAGTTGATTCAATTATATTTATTTATTTATTCATTTGAAAGTAGGAATACACAGATGAGGTTAGAAGAAAGCGTTTTAGATGGGTATGGTTTACAACCAAAATAATTTAAAAGAAACATAGAAAGATGACAAGTTTCAACTTTCAAGTGCTATTTCGGGTGCTCTGGACCACTGACATGGAAATGTTGCTATGGGTTCTTAGAACAACTGTGAGTTCGGGATTACGAACTTAGAAAAGGATGGTTAAACTAGGTGAATTGAGCGATAATTTAGCATTTAAGGAGTACCTGCACTTCAATATAGACTTCATGAAACCTTAATCCTGATGGGTTAGGAACTTCCAATTTGAATCCAACTAACTGAATTGATTCTAAAAATTAATAGACAAAAAGAGAAGGTTCCAAAGTAAAGTGCTGGGGCAATAATATTATTATGAGATTGTCTGGTAAGGATTCTTTTCAGATTTTAAGCCACAATGTTACCGTTAAAGTCCACTGGTGGGTCCCCCTCCTCTCCCAAGCAGTCAAAAATGGCTGCCCATTTGCTATGTAACGGCTGAATATTTGATTTTAATTGGGTGAATAATTTTTACCAGACACAGCCTATATTTAGCAAATATGAATTTTCTGAAATACTCGTGAGCCCCAAACTCGGTCAAATGGAGCAGTCTAACATACATTTGGTCAACTGAAGTTAATGAAAAATATGGTTTTCTTGTGGTACAGCGTTGTTCTTTATGGTTCCATAGGGCTTTAAATATTATTTAAAGCTCGAGCTTCGTTTATGAGTATAAGAAAGATTCAACCTTGAACATATTTTGCAACTCTTGGCTTGTGTTATAGGTAAGCTAGTTGTGGAAAATAGTTGAATTCATATATTGTATAGTTGATCTATTAGCATAGTTATAGGAGAAAGATTATGGCATATTTAGAGGAGATACTAAGGTTAGGGGCGAATCCAGGAATTGAACTTAGCACGGGCGAATACCGTTGACCCGTGAGCAGACAATCAACGATCGTAATAGCCTTATTTTTGTCCCTTCTTTGTTGGAAATTCACAAGTCTTATGTTCATTACAAGTACGTATGTATGCTAATAACACCCAGGTTCAGGGGTAGATCCAGGATATTAAGTCAAGTAGGGCGGTCGTTTATAATCGTAATAATAAGATTTTTATTAATATTTAATTAAATAATGTTAAAAAAATTCAATCAATATATAAATGCATTAAATAATAAAAGTAATATACATATGGAAATATAATTAAACAAAACCCAAAATAATTTAAAAAAAAAAAAAAAATTGTAGACTAATTCCACGCACGAGGGTATGTGCGACATCCGATTGCAATTCTAAAANTTTAAAAGAATAAAAAACAACAATTAAATTGTTCAAATTTGAATTTTATAAAATAAAAATTTATAAAATCTAACAATAAAAGTGTATATATCATAGAGTAATAATTTGAGTCAATAATTTTTTTTAAAGAAATTATTTCGAAAACGAAAAATTATAATATATAATTATTTAGTTTATTTATTATATTGAAAAATTAAACAAAAAAAGTAAAAAAGCATAGGAATTGAACCACATACCTCTAATGCACAAAAGGGCACTTCTACCATGTGAGCTACACTTTGGCTGTTCATTGCTATACTTATTAATTAACATTACTTATTATTGACTTGTTTAAAAATTACTCTAATGCACAAAAGGGCACTTCTACCATAGTACCATGTGAGCTACACTTTGGCTGTTCATTGCTATAATTATTAATTAACATTACTTATTATTGACTTGTTTAAAAATTAAAAGGAAGGAATCGAACCTTGGAATTGAGCATGTAAGGCGGACGCTCCTCCAATTGGTCTGCGCATGGTTTGGTTTAAAATTCTACAATAACATATATATATATACACAATTATTTTCCTATTTCTTAACTAATTTTTTTCCTGCGAATCCAGCACGAGCGGCTGCCCCGGCTCTCCGGGTGCTGGATCCGCCCCTGACTAAGGTATAATTATAGGAGAAGTATTAAGAACTTTTTAGGCTTTCTTTATAATTGTTCAATGAAATATATTTGTTACTGTATCCTTTAGAATTGTTCAATGGAATATATGAAATATATTTGTTACTGTAGCCTTTAGGATTGTTCAATGAAATGTATGAAATTTTACAAAATTCATCATGGTATCATAGCATGCCTCCTTAATTTCTTTTGTGGCCCAAACTGTGATGGTCTTAAGGCTGTCTTATGCCAGAATTTTGTTCTTTGTGGCCTTAATTAATTAAAAGAAGTTTCGATATTATAGAGTACTCCATTTTCATAACAGTTTAGCAAAATCCACTTCAGCCTATTTCCTGTCTGATTCAAATGGTTTCTAGGTTGGTTTAGATGTATTTCAGTCTGGTTCAATTGTTTTTGTCTCTTTTTAAACCAGCTCAATGCTGGTTTCTTCTCTCATTTTGCACAAGCGTAGAACATTTCTTGACTCTTTCAAGCGTATTTCGGACAGTTTCAATGTAATTGAACTATCATCTGTCATCTGATTCTTATTTATCAATCACATTCTAAACTAGTCGTGCTTCCTTTTTGGTAATATCTCGTCTTTAATGCATGTGCTCACTCAACTTGCTTAAATGGCGCTAGCTATTCGAGTATCATTTGATTCCACATAGCCATAAATCACATGACTAGTCATTCAAATTTGTTTGTTTCATATACCCTTTGTTCAGACGGATGAAAAGTTAAATTTGCAGATGGGTCACTATCATCTTTTGCCTTTGTAACAAAATAAGACAATATCAGTTTTGGTCTGGTGGGACTGGTGGATTGTCATTATTTATTACACATTGTGATATGGTTAAAGATGACAGTGCTCGTAGTGGCATCATAGAAAAGTAAAATAGTTATTTCTTATAGTGGTTCTAATTGAACGAACTTTAACCAACAAATAATGGAAATTGAAAGAAAAAATCATGTTCAGAAATTGAAGTAAATGCTAGAGATATAGTTCTTTAAACTTAAATCTCTGCAAACTGGAAAACAATTTTTCAAAATTTCAAACCAAATGTGTGTTTTAGTTTTTGGTTTTGAGAAATATTTTTTTAAAATGACAAACCAAACAAGTTTTTAGCAATACCAAAACAGACCCTCAAAGCTGAAAACTGAAAATGGAAACACAAACCAAACTAGCCCAATTATTATTTTTCTAGAACAATATGGCCTGTCAAATCTTTAAGACTCAAAATACCTATTCTAACTTAAATTGATGGGAAAGTATTCCTATTAATATTTGGAACCTAAAAGAAATACTTAAAGAGCCCAAATAAAGCCTAATGGCTAACCAATTCAAATCTAGTGTAATATGAATAAGAATACTAGTCCGAGAAGAATTTAGAAAATTAAACTATTGCTTCTGAATGCATCTCACTCCAACAAGAAAACTTGCATATATCACTTGGTGGTGGTAGGATCAACCCTCTTGAGCTCTTCTTCTGATATCCACGTTCATTTTGTAGAAATTTCTTACCATTTAATTACCTCACTGAAATAAAAACCCTCTTCATATTGATTCTTAAACTCGTCAAATCCTATTACTCGAGCATGCCTTGTAGTTGGTGAGTAACTACATTTGCTAAGTGCATCAACTACATTGTTACTTTCTTTGGCCTTATGCATTCAAGAAGAATAAAAATTGTTAAAAGAAAAGAATTCCATTCGTCGTGATTTTATTTTTATTTTTTTCAGTAAACTCATATACCCAAGTGCCATGTAATTGGTACCAACAAATAATCCCAATGCAACAAATAGTGTACCAATATTGAAGGTTCAAACCTATGCATGAAAGTCCAAATCATATGTTGACCAATAGTACATGACCAATCATTTTCTAATTGCATCAACCACTTGTTTACTTTCTTTGGCTTTACACGTTCAATGAGATGAAAATTGTTAAAGAAAAGAATATCATTCGTTATGTTTAATATTGAGTTTGTTTTGTGAACTCATATATCCAAGTGCCACATGATTGGTACAAACAAAAAAAAAATCCCAATTAACAAATAGTATACCAATATTGAAGATCTCAAGCCTAGGCATAGTGTGTGAAAAAAAATCGGCAGAGAGAGAGAGCCACATGTTTTCCTTCTTGACTCCCTTCTTTTCTTTCTTGTTGAAGTTGATAATACATTTCCTGTGTATTCTTTTTTGATTAATAAAATTATTTGATTACTTATCAAAAAAAAAAAACACCTTCTATCCCCACATCCTCAAACTCCACCACAAAGAGTGTATATTGATCTGACATTATATAAATTGGAGCTTGTGTCATAACTCCCTTCGATTGTGTAAAGTCTCATTATTGCACCCCCACTTAAATTACGTTGATCTTATAAAGATCTGGCTTAAAGTCTTATAATGATATTCAAAACCAATTCGTTGCTCATGGAAGAACATTTCAAGTTATCATAAAATTTCTCGCCTCTCATAACATCTAGGACTTGTCTGATATGATTTGTATGCTTATCTTTGCCATGATTGTAAATTTATTTGTAGTCAACATAAACCAATAAAGCTTCATTGAAAGTTCGTAATACCATGTCGTCACTCACATGAAAGTGTTGGGTGCACTGGAAAGACCAAAAGGCATCACAATTAATTCAAATAGTCCATCTGGAACATAGTTTTCACTCATTTCCACTCCTAAGTCAAATTTGGTGATAACCACATCTTAAGCCTAGCTGGAAAGTAATGTTGAGCTAACTAGTTGGCCGAGCATCTCATCTAGCCGTGGAATTGGAATCCTGTGCTAAATAGTAATCTATTTAATTGTGTGGCCATCTACACCCATTCTTCATGACCTAACCTTTTTTATGTGTATGTAGCTGGTTTTTTTTCTGCTATTGATTTCAATGACTGATAAATTAATGCCACAGCTTACATGTGGGAAGTGGTCATTGGAACTGTACAAGGTCGAGGGAGGGAGCAAGAATCTGCATTAGTCTCTTGAAGTTTGTTGATTGGAGTGATTTGCATTTGGAGTATATGAAAATTCTAAGATTTTCTGTATGGACATTGGATTTGACTTTTGATTGGGAGTTTTAAAACTCACCTTAAGAATCCCTTCCCATAAAATTCCTGTTGAGTGATCATGTTCATTAGGCATTCATCTTCAACTATGATTTATATGAGTTTGTCTTCTAATATCCTTGATTATAGTTGTTTTATTTAGTAAATTTGAAGATGATTTTGAGTAGAATGTATTGATGCATATTCAGGAGAAGCGCAAGGAGAAAAAGCACAAGGAAAAGAAGGACAAGGAAAACAGAGAAGGTAAAGAGAAAAGGGAAAAGGATAGAAGTGAAGGGAAACACAAAGACAAAAGAAACCGAAAAGAAAAACGCAAAGACAAGAAGGATAAACACAGGAACAAGAAGGATGAGGACCAAAGCAAAGATAAAGAGAAAAGCAGCATCTCTGAGGAGTCCACTGTTGCTGGGAAAATTGAGGGAAAAAGTGAAGAGAGGCTTCGTCCAACAGTGCATAACAAAGCTACAGGAAGTTCCTCGGATGAAGTGAAACATGCTACACAGTTTCAGGTTCAGAATGGAGGGAAACCTATTCAAAACAACCTTGTTTCCCTGGATCTCAAGGAATCAAATTTTGCATTGGAGCTGAACAGTTCAATCAGAAAGCATGAGGAGGAATCAGTGAGCCAGTTACTTGAGAGGGTCTCAGGTGTGTGCAAAAGGGATCAAGATGCAGCAAGAGCTGCTGTGAGAGATTCTTCGGGATTATTGGCAGATGACAAGGGACAGAACAAAGATAATGGAATTCACAGAAAAACCAATGTGGCAATATGGAACTTATCTGGAATGGTCAAATATAAAATTGGAGGGATGCCCAGACTGGTGGAGGAACAGGGTAACCATCAATTTGAAGGGAAAGAGAAATCTAAAGAAAAAGGCTATGATCCCAGTCTGGTGGAGCAACAAGGTGACCAGAGATTGGAAGGGAAAGAGAAATCTAAAGAAAAAGGTGATATTAAGAGGGGAGAAAGTCGTAAGGATAAAGAAAGAGAGAAACATAGCCATAGAAAGGACAAAAACGAAGGGAAGGAAAAAGAAAAGAAAAGGGTGGAGGTGAAGGTGAAGGAAAAAAGTGAAGATAAGGAAACCAAGCAAGATGTATCGAAAGATCAACACATGAATGACCTCATTTGTGTTTCTAGTTATAAGAGCATGCATATGGTGAAAGACTTCAACAGCAATGCTGTTAATGAGGGAAATATGAGGAAAAGAAAAGATTTGGGTAGCAATGGTTTTATACATGGTGAGTCCTGTCTTACAATGAAAAGAATTAACACGGTTGCAACTATTTGAAAAAATATTTGTTTGTCTCCTACTATTGAGAAGATAATAATGAGAAAGCTCTGGGTGGGTAATGCCTGACATACTAGGTATCTTTAGAATGCTTTGGGTCGAACCTGTCTTGAACACTGTTAACTTTGTTAGAATTCAGTGTTGCAATGAATTGTACAAGCTTGTCGACTCTATTTAACCTTTTTAATGGCTGATGGTGTTACTTGTTTCACAGAGAGTGAAGTCAGGCCTAATAAATTGCTGAAGGAAGCTTCTCATCAATTGACGGAGAATGGAAAAAAATTGGACACTGCCCGAACTCCCAACCTGTCTACTTCTGATAAGCAGCAGGGGATTCCTCAGAACGTACGACTGGATAAAAATGACCAGAGGGTAAATGGTATAACTGAAGCCCAGCAATTGTCTGTTTCCAAACCAAAGACTTCTACTGCAACTATTATTACTAATCAAATTGCGGAAGCATCAAATAAACCTCCCGACCCTGAAAAGTGTATGAGCAAGGCACTCACAGTTCCCAAGTTGGAGGATCAAATTGCTGAAGCATCAAAGAAACCTCCTCATCCAGATTCCAAGTATCTGAGTGTGGTATTTACAGTACCCAAGATGGAATGGTATGAATTTGACGACCAGGACTGGTTGTTTAGTAGGAAAGATCCTCCGTCAGAGAAGCCTGAGGTGGGTTCTGATCAGATGAATCAGGAGCGCTGCGTGTGGTCTGAAGCTATGCATGTGGAGTCAACTGATGTTTATGCGATGCCATATGTCATTCCTTACTAATTTGTGTTCATCCAGCAATACCTGACAGCAATTCCTCTCTGTTGAGAAGCAAAGCCTGTTGATTATGTAGCAGCATCTGGCACTTGATACGGATACTGGTGTAATTGCTGGATCCTTTGCATATCACCCACCCCTTGGGTGCAGTAGTTGCTTGCTCATGCATTCTGGAATTGTTTCTTTCAGCTGTGGTCAATTGCATACCAGTTTGTGGCAGTAATGCTGTGCATCTCCTGATCCCTACACTACGACCGTGTGATTTTTCAGCTCAAGTTGAAGATCTAATAGATCCTAACAGAAACTATAACGAGGTCCGAGATGAAAATTGAGCAGTGCTGAGATGGTGGATGAACAAGCATCTGGTTTTTTATTTTATTGCTTTAAGCTGATATGCTCTTCGTTCTAATTGAGTGTAAAAGTAGATGTAGTTTCACTTCTCCACCACAATTTTGTTTTGTAACAGATATCATCTTTTACATGTAATGTAAGAGAGGGAAAGAAAAGGATAATTCCATTCATTTCATTATCTTCAGCTATGGTAGTCCGTCCTTAACACCTGTTGTGTGTTGACAATCTTAAATATTGTCTTAAAACGATGTGAAATGGTATAAGCTTTCATATCTAGGAGGGTATATTTGTTAAGATGGAGTAGAAATTATCGTATGGTATCAATTAACAAATTTATCGTTTTCAAATAGTCGAAAAAACACTACTGGTTTAACATCCTTAGTCGCCTAAATTTACACAAAACACGACCACAATGGACTGTTTGTTTGTTATGTTTTTTAGGGAGCATGCTTGGGAGTGCTTAAAAGATCCTAGAAGAGGAAGCTCCCATTTTTATGGAGCCTGTTCCTTTATTGTAGGACCGTGTTCGCTTGCACAACTAACATGATGCATTCTAGCTCACGTCTTGGTCTTTGTCGAGTGTCTTGGTGTTACGTGAATCATACTTTCGAGTTAGAACTTGAGTATCTTGCCGCATTCCCATATATCACGAGCATTAACCTATCTAATTTGACCCTCCATGGCAATGGTCGGGCTTTCTAGCTCGGTAACCCCTCTCTCACCTTGGATGCAATGTGCTCTGCAGCTGTCTTTCATAGCCCTGTGGAGCTAAGGCAACACTCTTTCTTACTTGTTATTGATCACTTTGGACGCATATTCTTCACGTGTGATGTGCAATCACAGAATCCATTAATTTACATGTCATTATCAATTCCATGATTTGTCATCATCATATCCACACATTGCAACATGTCAATGAGTGGATGGATGTGTGAGATGATTCTGGTAGTGCTGAAGTGACCAAACGATGAATTGACTCCAAAATCCGAATTTTAGCCACTCAATTTTCAGGTCCCATCAATCAAACACAAATTGCACCTCTAAATCCAAATTTAAAATGAGCAATGCTAGGCTACCAGGGAGGGTGACAGCTCCCTCACGGGGGAGGGGGAAATTTTTTGTCTTTTTTAATTCATATGGGTCCCGCCTACGTGGGTCCCACCATATGTAAGAGGATGTCAACAAGCGTGTCAAATTTTTTCTAGCAAACTGGTTTCATTGGGCTAAAATTTGGATTTAGATGTACAATTCCCATCAATCAAACACATTGCACTCCTAAATCCAAATTTTAATCACTCACTTTTCAGGTCACATTAATCATCCCATCAACCAAACACAAATTGCATACTAAAACCAAGTTTGTCCCATCAATCAACACATCACAAATTGCAAAGTAGAAGAGAGAAGGTTCCATAACAAACCTAGAAGCAAAACTGAAAGCATAAATAGACCAAGCAAGCTCAGTCAAAATATATAGAATATTTCCAAGAAATAATCAAATTCAAATGGAATAAGAACATATATCCAGTAGCCCCAAAACAAGATGTCCAAATAAGAACGTCAATGCCAAAACCGAGAAGCCATTCATACCAAAAGGATTATATCCCTATAAGTTTTGAAGAATTTAACCATAACTAATCTCGTAGCCAACCCATCAAGTGGAAGATGTATTAAATTGTGATACGTTACCATAATGTGATGTTTTTCCAATCCCAATGAAAAGTAACCCGTCCAATAGTATTTAATATCCAAAAACTTGCCAAACAAAATGCATCCCATATCGAAATATCACAAATAGTGCCCTCATCCCAGGCCATCGCACGGATATCTAGGTTTGACTACAAAAATTCGCAATCTTGTACTACTAAAATTCATTTAGCAAAAACCAAAAGCTCAAGTATGCAAAAAAGAGTGTAAACTCATTAATTCCTTGTATATATACAATTATATATATCTTGCCTATAATATGCTTGGTATCTATAGACTGCATACAAAGGTAATCTATAATATAGTTCTATTACACTACTCTATTTCTTCCAAAAAGAATGTAACTGTAAAGCTATATAATTCATAACTAAAAGTCTAAAACATTAGGTGTCTTTGGTGCGTAGTTTTCGATGGTAGTGGAAAGTACAAAGAACAAATTTTAACTTATTTTTGCTTCGCTAATACTGTACAATACTATCTCTACCTTATCAAATATGCCATAGCAGTTCTTAAGATGATTCATTCCTTTGCCTGCGCATTTTTGCTCCCCAAGACGTATTATCACCTGAGTCCTTGTACATGCTTCTTTTCTTGAGATGGGAAAGTTGCGACTGCCAACGGCTTTTCCATTCACTTTTGTCCTCCATTTGCTGAGTGCACAACTGAAGAAAACTTGGAAAGATAAGAAGCTAAAACTAGAAATTGCAATGTTTTAAAAGCTAGTTTGGGCATCAACTAGGAAAAACGAAAGGGTCAAGAGTAAAATGGTCGAACCAGTAGTTTAAAAAAATATAAATAAAAAAATAAATTTTCAAATAGTAAACAAGAATTAGATAATACTACTAATTGAGAACAACTATTTTTTTCCCAATATACAAAAACATTAACACATTATCGATACGAAAGAGAGAGCCTTCTAATTCCCACAAAGTGAAAATGTTGAGAAACCGAATATAACATCCAAGATATATAAGCTTGGTTGAAAGTTTAATGAATCCCACATCGAAACTTTATGATTGGAATGAGAGAGAGTTAATGGTTAGAAAATTAAGTAATGTTGTCTATGTGGTGTTAGACGATAATGTTAAATTAAAGGAGAATTAAATGACTCATTTAATTGTATTTATCATTTAATGTTACATTAGCTCCAGTGGGGCTAAATAGCATTACTCTAGAATATTGCATGTCATAGGTATAATGGTCGTGCAGTGAAAACTACACGTAGAAAATCCCTGGAGTGATTTTGTTCAAAAGTTGACCCTTCCAATCAGAGAAAATCAGCTCCGGTTCATTTCATTCCTTGAAACCATCGATTTTGTGGTTTTAAAGTCAGTTTCCTTTTAAATGGAGGTTAACCAACCCGGTCCTTGAACCATGTGCTCCAGAATGGTTTTGATAACATTGAGAAATTGCTTTTTAACTAACCAAAATCAGAAGCCCAGTTATCCTTTGTGTGAATATCCTTAAAAAGCATGCCTATGTTGAGATAAGAAATCAGCTTAAGTAACATACAACTGAATTATAACTAAGGAACAAAATATTTACCATCCATGATATCCTAAATCAAGCAAACAACAACTGTTCTTTGTCCTCTCTTACAAATAGGCGAATGTATTTTTTTATTGAGAAACACAATGAAGAGCGCTGAAGTCCATTCATAGTGTCAATAGCACCACTCAAAGTAAAACTTTCAACCATAAATAACCAAACATATTATTTTTTGTCTGAAGATACAAGAAATCAAGTTGTCCTCGTATTGAGAACATCCTTAGTTCCTTATGTAAATATTATATGTAATAACATCTATTTCGCGGTTGTACCTCTTCCTTGCAGACTTAGTTTGGAGTATAACTTGAGAGCGACGTGTTTCAAATATTAACAGTGTGTGGGGAAGAATATAATATGATTTGAAATCCATTGAAATTAAAGGTATTAGATTCTGTATAGCTCTAAAGAATCGAAAGAGCATTCACAAGACAGAGTTCTTCAGCTGCCTCGAATTGGATGCCTCAGGAAGAATAATATGAATTGGAGATCTTTAGAAATTTAAAAACATAAACGAACCAATCTAATGTATAGCTCCAAACACCCAATAATTCCCAAAAAACAAGTAAACTGGATATTAAATCGAAACCAGGGAGAAATCACAGCAAACTCAATTCGAGATTCTCTACAAACACATAATATGGATTTCTCAATACTACACTAGATTCCTTGTCTATACACCAAGCGAGGACATTTATTCATTTTAAATATTATTTTCAACATGCGGCAAAGAGGGAAACATGTACTTATTTTAAATATTACGCTATGCACAATTTTCATAAATAGATGGCATATGCTATTTTGCCTATAAGTAGTATCATGTTAACCATCTAGTCTAAAAAATTTAGGAGGAACCACAAGTATTATTAAAATTTCATAACATTAACAAAACCGAAAAATTCGGGAAAAAAAAACCACAAACCTCATCGAATTCGAAAAGCCTACGAGCAGAGAAAGCCAAGTGGATTCCCTTAGCCATGTCTCGATCATACAGAGCTCTTCTCCTAGGATCCGACAGCGTTTCGTATGCCTCCTGGACCCGTATAAATCTCTTGGTATACTCCTCGACCCGATCCGGAGGCGAAACATCCGGGTGGTACTTCCGCGCTAGCTGCTTGTACGCTTGTTTGATTTCCAATAGGGTTCCAGTCTCGGGTATGCCCAGTAAATCATAGAAACAGGCAGGATCAGAGCCAGAGAGCTGAGCGGTGTCGTCTGGGACGGACTTGGATGATCCATGAGAGAAAACGAGTCTGACCCGGAACGATACCGAGACTGGAAAGGAGATTACGTCGGGTCGGGTTGGCAAGAAGGAGAAGCATGGGTCGGGTCGGGGGATTGTCAGAGCAGAGTTGCAGCACATTTTCAGAGTGTGATGTGATTTCTCTCTCTGGGGATGGATTTTGTGACTGTGTTTTAAAGGGAAAGCCTAGGTTTTTTGGCGGCGGGCTTAAACGTAGGACATATGATTTATATTTATATATTGGAAAATGCTACTTGTATATCAAGGGATCAATTATGGACACTCGGATGGATTCCTTGGTGTACCCCAAGTGGAACCGTTATATATTATGATATTGTTAGAGCCCCATTTTTTATTTCAAAAAATACATTTTTTTAATAATGTTATGATAAAAAAAAATGTGGCTTAAAAATAA
>CAIGRO010187163.1:0-47749 GCA_903798355.1 Fraxinus baroniana
ACAAAGTCTACATTCAATTTAAAAGTTATTTTGATGTAGACAATACATGACTTTCTTGCATATGGAAATATATCTGGATGGCCTGTCAAGGGAAGAATTGCATGCCCTATTTATCGTGAAGACACATGTTCACTATGGTTGAAGCATAGTAGGAAGTTTGCGTACATGCATAGAAGATTTCTCGCCTTTAATCATCCATTTCACATGAAAAGGAGTTGGTTTAATGGACATATTAAAACTAGTATTAAGCTGAAGATAAAAAATTGTGAAGAAGATTCTATGAAGTTGATAAAATTATAAATGATTGGGGGAAAAATGGTAAGCGAAAGACGAAGAAGAATACAACTCAATCTAATGTAATGTGGAAGAAGTCTACGTTTTATGATCTACCATATTAGAAGGTAACTGTTGTAATATTTAATACTTCTACTTGCATGTATGTAGTTACCATGGTTAAAATTGATGCCTGATTTGCAGATTTTACTTGTACATCATAATTTGGATGTGATGCATGTGGAGAAGAATATATGTAATAGTATCATTAGTACACTTTTGGATGTCAAAGGAAAATCTAAAGATGAAAAACTCCCGTAAGGACTTGGAAGCTATGAACATTAGGCATGATTTACATCTTGAGAGTAGAGAAAATAAATTTTACCTACCTACTGCTCCTCACACCTTGTCACAAGCAGAAAGACAAATGTTTTGCAAAAGGCTTGCTAACTTGAGATTATCGGATGGTTATGGATCTAATATTGGGAATTGCATCTCAGTAGAATAATGTAAAATAGTTGGACTCAAGTATCATGATTGTCACATGTTAATGCAATAATTATTACCAGTTGCGTTGAGATTTGATTTGCAGACTTTACATGTACATCATAATATGAATGTGATGCATATGGAGAAGAAAATTTGTAATCGTATCATTAGTATACTTTTGGATGTCATGGGAAAATCTAAAAAAATTGAATTAACTCTCGTAAGAATTTGGAAGCTATGAACATTATGTATGATTTACATCTTGAGAGTAGAGGAAATAAATTTTACCTACCTACTGCTCCTCACATCTTGTCACAAGCAGAAAGACAAATGTTTTGCAAAATGCTTGCTAACTTGAAATTACCCGATGGTTATAGATCTAATATTGAAAATTGCATCTCAGTAGAAGAATGTAAAATAGTTGGACTTAAGTCTTATGATTGTCACATTTTAATGCAACAATTATTACCAATTGCATTGAAGGACCATTGTGTTTACTATTAAAGAGATTGGTTGCGACGACCATTTGTTTGCTTGTTAATTTCATTCTCTTATTTTTAATGTTTATGAGCTACATAGATGAAGTGGAGAATATGTGTTTCCTTTATTTAATCTCAAGATTTGATTTTTATTAGTTTTGCCTTCTCTGTTTGGGTGTTGAGGGTAAAAACTAAGACCAAGCTCGGCCGAAAAAAGGTGAGTTCATATTTCATTTGTGTCCAAAACATTAATGTCATGAATTTAGTTTATATTTTTCTTCCCAAGTCATTGAAGAGGATGGTGCTGCAGTTTTCGTTCCTTGCTATAATTATTCCTATAATGATTATATCTTGCGTGAATGGAAGTGATGATATGGAAAAGAAATTAAGCTGGTTTAATATTTTGGCCATTATATTGCATTATTTTTCTTAACTTAATGCTTAAAAAATAATCTCTCTCTCCTTGAAAATAGAATGATTTTGGTTGGAAGGAGGTATAAGATCAACGAGACAGTGTATAGCTCCTCAAAGCGTTCTTTGCAGCGAGACAGTTCTAAGTTATTGTCCACCACAAGGCTATTAGCATTAGTGAATTTTGAAATGCTCAAAAGGGTTTTGGTTATAAACACTACGTGCAGTATAAATAAGACCAAATCCTTGTTATTCACCTTGATGGAAATCTTTTTGTACACAAACTTCAAATGACATTTATCTAAAGTGTGAAATATGAAATTAGTCTTCAAATGACATTCATTTTCTCATTTTTAATGTTTGCTTTTTTTCTTTTTTTTCTTTTTTTTTTTTTTGTGCATCTATTGTGCCTTTTTCTCGAGGCTAGTGTTTACATCAGAAATGTTTATAAAATATGTCGACTAAATAATGTTTACTATTATTTTTCTTGTACACATGATATTGTTTACTAAATTTTGTATTTTACTAAAAAATGTATTTAAATATATTGGTTACTATAAAAATATAAACATGACGATTTAAAAAAAAAAAAAAACGTTGCAAAAAGTTGTCGTATAAAAAAAACGATTTAAAAATATATTGGGCAACATTCATAAAATGTTGCAAAAGAGGAACGACAACATTTAAAAAACGTTGCAAAAAGTTCATCAAAAAAGTAACGACAACACACAAAAAACGTTACTACAACAAATGTTGCAAATACGTTAAGGTAACGTTTTTAAAACTTTGCTAAAGAAAAGTTTCAACAACGTTTAATAAACGTTGCAAATGACTTTTCGCTAACGTTCGGATTTGCCTTTTGCAACTGTGCATAAACGTTGTCGTATTGTTTTATTCTATGAAAACATTAAAGCCTGCAACATACACATAAACGTAGCAAAAGGTTTTTCACAACGTTGACAATTTTCGTTGTAGTGTCTCTTTAATTGTTGGATGACTGTTAATATTTATAGAACCAATATTTAAGTCAAAATATGTGTTTCAATTGATTTCCATAGAGATTGAGAAGAAAAAAGTAAACAATTATCCTTTTCGTCCTTCTTTGACCCTTTTTTTCACTTCTTTTCATCTAAACTCATCCAAACTCGAGTCAATCTTACAACAATTAATTTTTTAATCAAATTAGTTAATAATTTCATCAAATTTACTCTCAATTATCCACTTTTTTTCTGAATGGTCTTTTAACTGAGCCCTTTTTCAGGCTTCGTTTTAAGGTATAATGATTTAAAGAGGTGTAAGATACTGTTTTGACTTCACAGCTCTTTTAACATAGGTCATTGATAATAAATATTTATAATTGTGGTAATGGATATTATTTTACGTTCCATTACAGCACAATCTCTTAAGTTACAAATAAATTGATGATCCCAATTCCCAAAACAATTTGTTAATAATGATGATGATTAGATGAATTAATACGCGCCGACTAATTACATTCTGTATGTTGGCTGTTATTCCCTTAATTAATTTAGAATTTTTTTTTATAGTATTTCAATCTAGCTGGGATTAATTATTTAATTATAATTAATTAACATATGTTTTAGATTACCTGATGGAAAAAGTTGGTTAAATAATTAAAAAAAATAAGCAGCAAAACCGTCTTCTTCTCATATGTCGGCGGGGTTTAATTACTTAATTATGTATTTGGAATTATTAATTGTTTGACTCGGTAGGTTCATGTGTATTGTGCAAGTCCTCTGGCTGTTGATTTTTAATAATTAATTAATTAACAAGTGTTTGATTAGAAAATTAATTATAGGAGTCTAAATAGTTGGAACCTAAAGGTTTGGAGTAATGATATTAATGTCAAACACCATGCATCAATAATTTTCTTAATGTTCCAGTTATTTTATGGAATAATGACATCTAATGCCACTAGTGTTATAACATCACTCTAAGTGGTTATAAATGATAGATACAATGAAATGTAGAATTAAATAATTTATTTAATTATACATCTCATTTAATGTCACATAAGTAAGGATGGAAAAATTAGGACTGGACAAAACATTCGAACTGAATCGAGTGATTTTTCATAAGTTAAATACCTGAACGGGTATCTGAATTGAGAACCGATGTCTTTGGGTCGGTTCTCAGTTCTAAACCAAGAACCGCATAAAAATCGAATTTAAATAATTTTTAAAATTTTTTATATTGAATTCATTAAGTTATTTTAATTTTTTCTAAACAAATTAGTAAATTAATTAAACAAACCAGCCAAATTAATTTTTTGTTAACCCAACATTTGGGCCTTATCATTCCCCTTTCCATTCCAATTTCATTTGGCAAGCAGCAGTACGAACATTCCTGTATAAACCAAATTCTTTATACAGGCTGCTTGAAACAAATGAATTATTGATTTGGATCACCGATATTTTAATATTATTATCTACTTTTTGATATTTGTATAAATCAAATTAATCTTATTGGACAATTTGTTATTTATATGTTTTTAAATTGGGCTACATTAATTTGTAAAAGTTACGAATGAACATGTCATTAGTTGTATTTATGTGTACGGGGGTGTTTGACATCCATTTTAGTAGAAAAAAGTGTTTTTGAATAGTGATTGATGAAAGAATGTGTGGTTAAAAAGTATGGAGAATTTTTAGGTTTATGTGTAATATTATTTTATTGATAGAATGTGTGGTTGAAATGAAGAAAGAGAAAAAGAATGAGAAAAAAATGGGTGCCAAACGGGTAAGTAGTATTACTGTAAATATTAAAAAATTTAATTATGATATGGAACCGAACAGAACGGAACTGAACCGAACCGAACCTGAACCCGAACGATTCCTTAATTATATTTGGACTCGACGGGTCTATTTATTAAATACCCGAAAATTCTGGAACCGAGCAGAACTGAACCGACTCACGAACACCCCTAGTTAAAAAGAGGGAAGTGCTAGACGTATTGCCTGGCTGACTACATGGGTTACTTACAGCTGATGTGGCTGGGTGAGTCAGCTGGGGGCATTTGAAAATTCAACTAAAAAAAAAAGGAAAGAAAATCTCAATTAAAAGGCGCCAAAATCCCTTACATTTGCATCTCCTCTGCAGTGAAGACGTTCCCAGCAAAAATGAAGCAAGGTGAAAACTCAGTCGATGTAGCCGGCGACTTGGACGACAGCGATGACATGTCGGCGAACACTATATTTTTCCGCCCACACGCCGACGTTGAGATATGTTTTTTTTCATGAAGATGAAGGGGAAGCCGGCAACTCCCACGCCGACAACAACGACGTTGGCAACAACATGGGTAAGACATTTTCACTGTAATCTTCATTATATGGCTGTGTTGTGAAGGGCTGATTGTTGACTGTGTGGTGAAGTTGGAGGCTTAACCGATGGTGAAGTGTTGTGTAACTGGAGGGGCTTGAGTGTGGCGTGGGGTGGAGGTGGGGATGGATGTTGCAGTGGGGTGCAGGGGCTGGTGAACGGGCTAGGCAATAGCACTCTCCAGCCACTGTAATCCCTATAACCGATTGTTAAATGTTTCATACAAGCCACCGTAATTGATTGTTAACTGGATTTACAGTAGCTACTGTAACAATTTAAATATCATCGGTGACTAATTTTTCCTAAAGCTAGACAGTAGCCATTGTAGTTTTGCCTAAAGCTGGACAGTAGCCACTGTAATTTTTCACACAGTGCTTCATTTCCCGACCATCAATTTCAGAAAAATCATGCTTCACACATACTGGTTCTAGTAAAAAAAACTTTGTACAATTGATGCATTCCACAACTTCAACAAGCTACAATCAAGCATTCTTACTGTTCACAATCTACAACTACAACGATTTGCAAGCTCAGATACAAATTTGAAAATTCCACTTGTGAGAACAAATTTGCCCAAACAGGCTTAGTTCGAAATGGATTTCGCAGTTCTTATAATGTGTGCGGAATGGTGGGTGTGGTGATTTCACAATTGGCAAGTCGGCAGGGGATGTAAATATCGCCCTTCTTCGAAACACGAAACGGTCGGAGTTGGCGATGTCCAAAGAAGGCGACGGGGTAGGGGAAGAAATTAGCGCCTTTGGTGCATCCCAAACACAAAATGGAGAAGTGAATAGGTACTTACCTGGAGAGTGTAACGTCAGTACTTCAGGTGCGAGTTTAATTTCAGTACGGACTATTGATTTCACAGAAAATGTGCCGGCGAGAGCAAGTCAAACCTGTTCTGCTTCTTTTTCAACAAGCCCACAACGATTGATTTCATTGATTTAAATCTGTCGGCGGCTTCACTTCGACCCTCAATTTCTCAGGTTTGATTTAAACCTGCCGGCGATTTCAAGGCGCCGACGACGTACATGGATCGCACGAGGAGGATAAGGTGAGATACTAGGATTTCCTACTATCTGAGGGTTTGAATGGGAGTAGGTTATCACGTGTTTTGGTTTAAGGACTTGGTTTGACTAAAGGTATGCCATGTCAGCACTGAAGTAATCAATTCGGGATGTTTTTGTAGTACGTTTAGATTTTTCCTAAAAAGAGACTGCTCTGTTTGGCTTAGCTTAAAGCGGTCTGGCCACACCTAGCAAGTTAATCCTCAAATTTTTTAAAAAGATATTTGTTTAAGAAAATGTCACAAGTGATTTAAGTATGCCGATTTCAAAATTAAGAAACAAGATTTATTATTTAAAAAATCAGACATTAATTAAATTTTATTTAAAAATATATTTAATTGAGAAACAAGGTTTATTATTTAAAAAATCAGACGTTAATTAAATTTTATTTTAAAAATATATTTTATTAATTAAATATATTATGTCACAATTATATTTTTATAGATTAAAACTTATTTCTCGACCACATATTATCAAATAAATTGGTCACAAATAATTTTTTAGTTACAAATAAAAAAAATTATAGATCATAAATTTTATAGGTCACAACTTATTTCATCATCACAAAATATCAAATTAATTTGTTACAACTTATCAAATTTAGAGTTACGATTACAAATTTAATCACAATCACACATTATTCTAAGTCAGAAATTATTTACTAGTCAGAAATTAACAATTTATTGGTCACAACACTCAAATAATTGGTGACAAACACTTTTCCCACCACCACTACCACCACCGACATCACCTCCAACCCATTCATATTGTCGCCCCACCGGCAACAACCAAAATCCACGCCACCTCACAGCACCAGACAACCTACACAACCAATAGAACTCGTTGCCACCACCGACATACCACCCATCTACAGATCCGTAAACCACTGACACCATTACCAACCTAAGATTACTGCATGACATGAAAAAATCATCGCCCACATATCAGAAAACCTACATCACCACCCACAGATCAGAAAACCACCAGTGATTGCTATACACTAGCTAATCAGTAGATCGAAGAAGAAGAAACCACACTAAAACCACCCCCAAAACCATGATGAGCACCGCTACAGCGACGATTTGAGCACCACACCAACAACAACCCATTCAACACACACTAACACCATACTACCGCGTCACCGCTGCTTCTATTCCTCGATGTAATTGGTGTGAAACGACGAATTGTTGTAGTTCGTGAGCAATGACACCCTATCTTCGTTGCCCACTAACTGCAGCAACACAAGGTGTCGCCTTGTGCACCTGTCTTGGGGTAGGGTACTTTTAAAATTGACCCAATCAAAGTGTCATATTTCCATTTTGACTTTTCAATTTATTCATATTTCCATAATGACATATTTAATGGTAAAATACAAAAATGCCATTAAATATATACAACAATTACAAAAATATTGTTTTGTTTAAAAGACAATACTACCCTTTAATTTTCAACATAGATAAAAACTATTTCATCTTTCATCTACTACATCATTAAAATCTGAAAAATTTATCAAATGTTGAAACCTGAATTTTTTTTTTATATCAATCACTTCGAATCGATAAGTATATTTACATATGTTTAATTTCATTTTCGTTAAATTAGTATACATTTTAATCGTTGAATTTATTTTGATATAGATAGTTAATGTAGATAATTTTTTTAACAAATCTATAATTTTTTAAACATAAACGAGAAAAAAAATTCATCTGCATCTTTCAGGCGAAATGGATCTAGTGAAAAACAGTTGGAATGTTGTTTAAACAACCGGCTGGCTATTTACACAGCCAGCAAACAGCTGGCTAAAACAACCAGCTATTTTAGATTGTTTACAGTCGTAACAGTCGGCTGTAAAAACAACCAGCACCGTCTTTTAACAATGTTAAAAGTTGATTGTTTTAAAATAAATAAATGTTAAAGTCGAATTTTCAACTATATATTTTCTTTAAAAATTCTGTTATAGCTATTTTGCATTTTTTTTTAAATAAATCATGTTAAAAGCTGAATTTTCAATTATGTATTTTCTTAAAAAAATTATGTTTCTTCTTGCAAAATATGGTTGTAATGCCCGTTTGTTACTTTGGTAACTTTAAATTGGATGAAAAAGATCAATGAATATAGAGATGGACAAGTGATAAACGTGGTGGTACTCCAACTTCCATAATGGAGAGTACAACATCTACGGAAATGTACCATGATTTACAAAATAAGCTGAATGTCGACCCCTCTCAATATGAAATGGAACTGAGATTTCGATTCAATGCTGATTCATCTATTCCGATTCCACCCATGAAGGTTACTTGTGATAAAGAAGTGAATTATTTATTTGAATTAGACAAAATAACACTATTCATTTTTGAGTGACTTTATTGAGGAAGAATGTCGTCGAAATTGAACATGAAGATTCGGATGGAGGGGATCACAAAGCCAATGATTTTTGGGGCACAATGAAGATAGCTCGTGAGGATGATGTAGTTATTCTCGAGCCAGTTGTTCCTCGTCGTGATCTTACTGTTACACATAGAATTTCGTCGGTAGTTCACGACAACGAGAATGATAATGAATTTACAAATGATGATTTGATTGCTTATCCTGTAATAGACATTAGTGGGGTGGAAGCCCAGAGACTGGAATGAGCCCCATCATCTAATTCTTTTTGTGTGGTTCATGATGATCATGTTTGTACGTCGATCAACTATTTGAAACAAAGAAAGATTTGTAGGAAACTGCGCATCAAATTGCACTGAAATACAGCATTGAGTTCAAAATAAAGAAATCAAACAAGTCATTGTTGACGATTGTTTGAGTCGAAGATAGTTGCCGTTGGCGTTTGCGATCGACGAAAATGAACACGAACAAGTTCTTGTAAAACGGGAGTTCGTCGAAATGATCATAGACAAGCTCAAGCATGGTTTATTGATCGATAGATAATGCACAAGTATCAAGACCCACGGACGATTTACAGACATTCGAACATCATTAACGATGTCCGTCGAGATTACGAATTGGTCACGAGCTAGCAAATGGCCTAGAAGGCCAAAAAATGTGCGTTGGAGGATTTAATGGGCTCGACCGAGGAGAGCGATGCTAAATTGGCTAGATATTGCATAACATTGGAACAATTAATCATGGCTCGGCATTTTTTATTGAGACGGGGGGCGAGAATCGCTTTAAGTTTTTCTTCATGGCTCTTGGACAATGCATTCGGAGAAGCGATTTGACCTCTAATTCTAGTTGATGGTACAACTCTGAAAGCTAGATACGAAAGCAAGTTAATTATTCCTATATGTCAAGATGCCAACATCCAAATTTACCATCTTGTATTCGACATAGTCGATAGGGAGAATGATCGTCGATGTGTTGGTTCTTCAAAAAGTTGAGGGAAGTAATTAAGGAAGTCGAGGACCTTACCTTCGTAAATGATCGGGGACAGTCTATAATAAATGGTATCACCGACGTATTTCTCGGGACACATCATGGATATTGCAGTACCATTTACAAGGCAACCTTAAGACTAAGTTTCGGGGTACATGCATTATTTCATTGTTTAGGAGAGCGACTGAAGCTTATAGTGTTGAAATGTATAATAAGTTCATGGTGAAAATAGGAAGCAAATCGTTGCCAGCATGGGAGTATCTGACAAATATGGGGATTGAACACTGGGCGAGATCACATTTTCCAGGTTGTCGATACAATATGATGACGTCAAACAATGTAGAGTCTCTCAACTCATTATTCAAGAATGATCGAGAGTAACCAATTATTGCAATGATTGAGAACAATCGTAACAAGTTGCAGTAGTGCTTTGTGTACTAGTGTGCTAACCCCGACTCAAGAGAATAAACTCTTTAAGGCTGCAGAGCTTGCGAGAAAGTTGTATGTGGAATCATTGTATGAGTTACGCTTCTCCGTAAAATGTGTACGTAATATGGCATACATGATGGACTTAACTGATAACACGTGTACTTGCCGTCGATTTCAGTTGGAGAGTTTCCCATGTGAGCATGTAGACTGGTAGCTATGTATAAAGGCTTTGTTGCGAGGACATTATGCTCTTTTTATTAACCGGCGAATTACTGGAGAGCAACGTATGTTGAGACTATATTTCCTTTGTCTCATGAAGTTGAGTGAAAAGTTCTCAACCATATTCTCCCACTTAGTAGTTTGTTGCCACCACAAGTTGAACTGCGTGGTCTTGGTCCACGTATGTCTGAATACCATCTATCAGAGAGTTTCTCGATCGTGTAGGTACGACAAGTATGGAACAACATCGCATACTCATCAATTTTGTACAAATCAGATTTCTCTAAATGACAAGTAATAAAGAAAATATGATAAATAACAACTTCAAATCACCAAAAAATTCATGAACTTTGCAAAATGAAAAATCACTCTTAAATCAACAAAAAACTAACATTTTTCAAGATAATCACCGAGTTCTCTCTTGTTGGCAGCGTTCGGTAGACCGTGATGTTGATAACTTCGACTGGATCCGACTGTTTCGATTTTTTTTTTCTCTCTTTTTGCTTGTCTTGTTGTTGGAGAAGATGATGGCAAATGTGGAAATTGATTTATTTTAACATTTTTTTTTTGTATTATTATGGTCCCATATTGGGAATATGATCGGATCATATTCACGTATTTCCTCATCTCCGGGTGCAAGGGCGCTGCTGCTTTGCCGTGTAGAGTCATTGGAGAATGAGTTGGTGAGGAGGTGATGGGAAACAAAGCGAATAGAGAGATTTTGTGAAAATGAATTAAGATTTGTTGGGTAGTAGAGTGGATTTGGTAGATTAATTATATTTAATAATATTATTATTAATATTAAGATATTGAATTATGATTTGATTTTTATATAAACAAACTTGAAATCTGATTTTTTAAGTTGGATTTTAAAAATTATGATTGGGTGTAATTTCCACAAAAATTAAATGCAAAGATGGTATATATCTTCAATTAAAAATTAAATGCAATAAGGAATATAAGAAGACCAACAAGAAAAAGTTAAATTTATAAAACCTAGAAAAAAAAAATTCTAAACTCCACCTTCCCAAAATACACCCACTCATTTTATTCCAAATGAAGCCTTTTTTTAATCAACCATGCTCAAAAACTACAAATTTTGTTTGCAAAGAGTAAGGAATCCTTCGTCGCAACATCTGCTCTTGCCAAATGGTCAATGGGCCGATTATAACTTTCAAATCTCTTCTGACCTTTCAAATCCTACCCACATTTTAGCTCATAAGGTACTCTGATGTATACAGTACGAGATTAGGACAATTGGAAAGAAACGAAATACTCTTGATATATGGTTCTCTAAGGAACATCATTCTTTTAATTAATTTTTTTATTATTCTTTAATGATTAAATGGAAAATAAAATACTAAATTATGCATGCAGAACGGTGTCAGTTTCATGAAATTTTATTAAAGGTCAAATGTAATTAATTATTGAGATATGAATTCAGAAAATGAAAATAATTAGAAAAAAAAAGTACTATGGAAACTTCGAAACTTCTTTGTCTAATGATAATCACACACTCTAATGATAATCACACGCTCTTGATCTTATAAAGATACGTCTACTTTCTTTTCGTATATTCCCAAATGATGAAAAGAATGTGTGGTTGAAAAAGAAGGAAAATTTAGTGATGTGATGAAAAATATTATTTTATTAGAGGGTGTTTGGTGTAAATTAAAATACGATTTTAAATGAATTGTAATAGAAGTTTTTGAAATGTGTTGTTGAAAAGATGTGAGACCCATGAAAGATGTAGTTGATATTGATTGTTTAACTTTGATTTAAATTAAAATCAGATTTTAATCCAGCTCAAACAGACCTTTAATGTGTCCCGTCATCAACAAATATGAATTATTCTTATTTAAATCATTATTTAATGTAAGAGAAGAAAAAATGTAAATAAAATTAATATTTTCAATCATATTAATTACATTTTATTAATATGCATGAAAAGAAAAGGAAGTCTATCTTCATCCACGAAGTTACTTTAAAAATAAAACTTGTTATTAGAGAGTAATTTTCCAATTATCTCATAATTTAATTGTGAAAAGTCAACTCTCAAATTGACCCCTTTTTATATCCAAACCTCGTTATACCTTTCCATAAAAACTTTGAATTAGCTTGTAACCGTAACAAGTTAACCCATATAATAGATTATTCTAATAGAAGCCATGTGTTACTTGAATGTCTCAAGTGATCAGAGCACCGGAGGCTGTTCGGACTCATTATATAATAATAATAATAATAATAATAATAATAATAATAATAACAATAATAAATACTTTAGATTTTATAAGTACTAGATCCTCAGTGTCTCAACTTTTATGTCAAATTGTCACACAATTCACAATTTGCAGTCTTGACGCAAAATTTTAACACATTTCACCTCTCCATGAAAAGAGACGAGCAAACTATCAAGCTATGCAATCAAAGAGATGATACAATAGACCTCTCTAGTACAATATCACGTAAACATCAGACTATACACCAGAAAGAATATTGATGGTCACCCACGGTGGAATAAAACAAGTTCCAAAACAGCCAAACAAGTGAAGACTCCAGCTTCCAATATCCAGAATCTCAGTAGGCTCAAGTTCAGTCATCTTCTCTCTAGGGAGGAAGACCACAGGGCAAAAGCATTTTCTACAGATACATCGAAATGAGACAGGGAAACATCAGTATTTTTTACAACCATTAGCTAATATGAAGCTCTTAAACGTCAAAACAAAAAAAATGTATATATCTTACAAGGTTCTGGGAAAACCTATAAAAGTGGTAGAATACTGCATATCAAGCAATTTATAAGCATTAAAGCTGGGTTGTCTCCGATATAGGTTAGTTATTAAAAATTGCATCACGGTCATGGAAAGTTACATGTTTTATCTTGACATGGTCACTAGTTATATTGCAATCGATCTAAAAAAAAAAATCCATGTTTGGAGCAGAATGTCAGGTGTTTGACACTAACATTTCATCTAATTGGCATTTGGCAATTACTTAACAAAAGCTTCCAAAATTACCAGCTTCACAACCAATGTTATGTTCAATCCAGAAGCCTAAAAACTGACTGATTTCAGTAAACAATTTAAACAGGAAGAAGGCAAAATTGTTACATTTGATGAATGCATGGTGGTGCAAAATAAAACCACCAAATGCAACACATCTTTGCATGAAGTGTTGAAAGAAGCCTAGACCACAGGGCAAAAGCATTTTCTGCAGATACATCGAAATGAGACCGGGAAACATCAGTATTTTTTACAACCATTAGCTAATATGAAGCTCCTAAACGTCAAAACAAAAAAAAATGTATATATCTTACAAGGTTCTGGGAAAACCTATAAAAGTGGTAGAATACTGCATATCAAGCAATTTATAAGCATTAAAGCTGGGTTGTCTCCGATATAGATTAGTTATTAAAAATTGCACCACGGTCATGGAAAGTTACATGTTTTATCTTGACATGGTCACTAGTTATATTGCAATCGATCTAAAAAAAAAATCCATGTTTGGAGCAGCATGTCAGGTGTTTGACACTAACATTTCATCTAATTGACATTTGGCAATTACTTAACAAAAGCTTCCAAAATTACCAGCTTCACAACCAATGTTATGTTCAATCCAGAAGCCTAAAAACTGACAGATTTCAGTAAACAATTTAAACAGGAAGAAGGCAAAATTGTTACATTTGATGAATGCATGGTGGTGCAAAATAAAACCACCAAATGCAACACATCTTCGCATGAAGTGTTGAAAGAAGCCTAGCAGACAATGATCTGATNGCATGAAGTGTTGAAAGAAGCCTAGCAGACAATGATCTGATTCAATCTCCAATTTTATCTCCTCTAATTCACATGACCGTGTTTGTTTCGGATTAAAATCAGATTTTAATTTAAGTCAAAAGTCAAACAATCAATATTAACCACATCTTTCATGGGTCCACAGCTTTTCAACCACACATTTCAAAAACTCCTATCACAATCTACTAAAAATCTAATTTTAATCCCCACCAAACACCCACGTAATTTGATTCTAGCAGAATAAAAATAAAAATCTAATCACAATCAGCATCATCGTGCATAAAGTTGTCACAACGTCTTTATGCAATAATATTATTCTCATTAATTTCTCCGTCAGTGGAAAATCTGAAACAGCTGTCCAATTAAAATAAAATCAAGAAAGGAATCTCTGGCCTTGTGTGTTTGTTTATATGAACCTTAAATTGCCTTTGTAAATTCAAATTTCAATCACTGAATTTCGGGCAGAGAAAAAATCGAAACTTTAGTTTCAACTTTCGACACGGTTTAGATTTCCATCAGCGGTCGAACTAATGAAGTGAAAAAGTTTCGCCAATCAAGTAAAAACTGCCAATTAAATAACCTCAAAACCATTAAATATCACAGGTCGATTCTAATTCATAAAAAAAATTTACCATGCAAACAAATCTCATAATTATATATACTATAGTTCGTAAAAATTTGCAGGTTTTCCACCATTCACAAGACAATCTCATTAGCTAATTATATAATTTCTGTGTTTTCTTTTCGTGTCATCAAAATCAGCATACTTCATAAAATTGCACCACACAATTGCATTCTAGATATAGCATTTGCAGTAGCTGGAAGGAAACCACTGATAATGTTGTTTGATTGAGACACAAGGTCACTAAGTAAATTTACAGAGACCAGATTATAGAACTAGTCAAAATACACGAACACAAATAAAACATGTAAATGAAAAACTAGTACGCCTGAGGATGGAATAGGCCAATTTATGTGAGCAAAATTGATGAAATTGCCAAACCCCATTAACAAGATTAGCATATATGTACAACCACTTCGGGTAGAACTCGGGAGGGTGTCCAAAGTTCTTATAAACCCAAAAGAATGTTGGATACAATCAGATTGTTACAAATTATGAACGCATAAACACATACATACATAGAATTACAAAACCCTATGATAAAATTAGCAAGAATATATGCAAAGAGTAATTACTAATACAGATACCTGCATGAAATTGTAGCGCAGGGAGGGTTAACTAAGTAAAACTGCTACAGCAAAGTGGGCAAACATCGGATAATGCCCAATATACGAAGCGTAACTATCTCGTTGAATATTCACCGCCCATTCACTCAAACATAGCTTAGCACCAAAAAAGGAATCATAAGAACATTGACGAAATATATTTACTGATAAATTAATAAAAACTGAATTTCAAATCGGCGTGGCCTGTACCGATATATTTAGCTTGTAAATGCTCAAGCTGCGAGTTGATATTGAATCTGTCACTTGCCTGCATCCTTACAGAAAGAGTAAAGAAGATTAACTTCAGTTCAGTAATACAATTTGCAGAAAGAATTAGGGTTTTAGAGATCTTTACCTGCATTTTGAACTCGCAAGCAAAGAGGGCAGAAGTGAATGGGTATAATACACTTTATATCTTCATACATAAAATGCCAAGGATGAACATCTGCTCTCGTAGCTCAGTTGGTTAGAGCACCCGTTTAGTAAGCGGGAGGTCTTGAGTTCGACTCTCAACGAGAGCAATTTAAACAAATTTACCTTTTAAAAATTATTTAAATAATTAATCTTTATTCATTGCCAAGGAAAAATATAATTTACTCAATATTATATTTTTGTGTTTTAAATTTTTTTTCATTGTATTCTTAATTTGACGATGGCAATTTATGTCCAAAATTTTATTAAGAACGAGTAAAAATAATTATTTAACTCTCGTATTTTTAAATAAGTAAAAAAAATAAACAAATAAATATAAAAGTAAGATTAAATATTTATTCCTCATTTTAAAGCAGTATAACAATATTTTTTGGACGAAGGTCTTGATCAAGGTCAAGATTTACTAGTTAATGAAACATTAAATATAAAAATATTATTATAAAAAATGTTAAGAAAATAAAAGAGATAATAATTAAAAGTTATGGATATTTAGAGCGTGTTTGATGGTGCTTAAAATTCAATTAAAATTGAAAATATAATCGTTATTAGGTCTCACTCGTATAATAAAAGTCAACAATAAGATTAATTTTTCAATTTTAATCTGATTTTAATTTTTACCGAACACGCTCTTA
Source organism: Fraxinus baroniana (assembly GCA_903798355.1). Lineage (NCBI taxonomy): Eukaryota > Viridiplantae > Streptophyta > Magnoliopsida > Lamiales > Oleaceae > Fraxinus > Fraxinus baroniana. Next base: position 16,164 of record CAIGRO010187163.1, read on the forward strand.
AAATACAGTACAATAAAAATATTTAAATATTGTCTAGGTTCATCTTATATTGCAGTTAATCAGTTAGAAATGTTTTCTCGACTTTCGTTGCAATGTGTCTTGCTTCCCAGTGTTTTTAATATTAAGGTAAAATCACAATAAATAAATAAATTTAATTAAATAATAAAATATTCAGATCCCAATCCAAGTTAGCATACTGAATTAATTATCTTATTATGTAAAAGATAATAATTGTATTTAAAATCCTCAACAAAATAATAAAATTATAATTAATTAAATTATTAAAATTTTAGAATACATTAAGGAAAACTTCTATTTTTTTCCGATGGAGATTTTTCCAGAAAAAATATATCCGAAGTTTATTTTTTCTTTGTATAGAAACCGAACTAAATACACCTCTAATTTTATTGATTCATTCATTTATTTATTTATTATTATTATTATTATTATTATTATTATTATATATCACACTTGGGGTATCTTTTACTTTTACTTTGTAGAAAGTCAAAGTATTAGGTTTTGATTGGTTGAAGGACTACTTTTGGTGAAATAGTTAATGAAAACACTAATAAAATGGTAAATATGAATTTTTAAAATGCTATTTAAATCAACTCAATTTTTTAATATAATATATTAATCTATTATTTATTTATTATTTTAATTCCGGGTCGACCCCAGTTCGACCATTTGATTATTGACCCTTTAACTTTTCCGGATTGATGGCCGAATCGGTTTTTAAAACAATGATCTTTTGGTCAAATTTTTATTTTTATTTCAGCCAAACAATTAATATTTTAAATAAAAAATGTTTTTGACCTCCTGGGAGTGCTTTTAAACTTTAAAGAAACCCTTCTGAACGCACTCTAGGAGGAAAAAGAAATCCAACAACTTACTCCTATAATCCTACCAACTAAACAATAATAAAATCCTATAAATACTAAGGATACTAGATAAGACTCTTGTCTACATCAAAATTAACAAATATAAATGTTATCGGTGATTCGGTATACTAATTAATTATTTATTGATAAATTAATAATTCCTCTGAAGTAGTAAATTTTTTAATTCCAACAATATTACTTTATAAAAGTTTTACTATACCTAAACAGCGAGTGATGTTTGGTTAAGTTTCATGCGCTTTCACAAACGATCACTGAATGATCGTTATGATTTTAATTCAAACTTAAAGGACCAAAACACATGAACATAGCACTTCAGAATTAAAATTTCAGTGACCGCTTGTGAAAGCATATGAAACTTCAGTGACCGTTTATACAAATTTTAAATTCCAATGATTGTTTTATAATTTTTAGGTAAGTTCAGCGACCATTTGTAAAATTAATCCTTAAATTTAACCTTAAAAATGTGGCCTTGTAAAATCCTTCTTGATTGCTTCCCTCGTCGAGAATATTTGTTGATCTTTTGAAGAATGAACATCACACTCTTTGGCACCGTGATCCAATTAGGTCACGTTTGATATATATAGTATCAAGCATGATAACAAAATAGAAGGTTCGACACTGCAATATTTTCCATTTCCTCACATTTTAATCTTTCCCAATAAAATACAGTGAAAATCGTCACTTCAGTCCAATCCAATCCATTCCAATTGAATACATAACACCAAATTATGCATTTTGGGAGTTGAAACAAAAAGGGAAGAACTTGACAAGTTTCAAGGACTACCAAGTTAGCAATTAACCAGCTCCTCTCTCTCTCTCTCTGGAGCTGAAAGTTATATACCGAGCCCATGTTTGATGGTCATTATTGAGAAAAAATAATGTTGATTTTTTGAAAAATTTGTAGTTAAAAAAAGTAGAGAAAAGTTGTGAATTTATGTGCAAAATATATTATCGTGTGAAAGTGATTGAAAATGAATATGAGAACTAAACAGTTTAATTTTAAAGGGAGACAAACAACGACTGAATGAGTTGCTTCACGCCTTTTTATTGGCTCCAAAGAAATGGAATTTTAAACAAAGTGAAAATTAAGTAGAAATTTCAACCAAAATAAGATTATTGAACAGGTAAATGAAGCAAATTGGTTCCAAAACAAGCAATCACACTCCAGACTGTCAAAACCTCTTTCAAACATAAATATCCCTGATGTTTAAAACTGTTTTTGCTTCAGTTAATCAGTACTCAAACTTACATGAGCAAATGAATTACAGTATCTACAGGTGACGGGGAGAAAGAATTACACATCGACTATCGAGGCAGAAAAACGATGAAATATTTACACTGAGGCTATGATTTGTACAAGCTCAAATAAGCCACACCTGCAAAACCCCCTTTGCACGAATCCTTGCAAGTTAAGTAAATGGAGATGAAAGCAGCCTAATGAAACCTATTCATTTTAGAAGCTGGAATCTTTGCTACAGTTGTTTAATACTATCATCAGATTGTTGAGGTTTATGATTCACCCGGTTTTAGGATCTTCCAATGTGGGAGGTAGCAGATTGCTAAAACTTCCTTGTGCAGGTTGACCGGAAGTAGAATTCAGTTCCTCGTCTGTTACGTGTAAAACGATGGATTTCAATATTTAATTCATGTATATATTTAGGCTACATATAAACAGGTATGTGTATTCTATAAAAGATGGAAAAAGAATCCTACTGAAAAGGGACTTCACAGTAGGTCTCTTTGGTTTTGTGCTCTTCTTCTTCAATTGGGCTGGGAGTAAAAAGAAAAGCATTCAAAAACTGTTAAATCTAGAATTGCAAAAGAAAATAGTTTATTTATGACATAAATGGAATATAATTAAATGTAATACATTGCAACAAGTGTGACACGGATGTAACAAACTGCTTATTCCCAATAAACTTGGTGCAGCTACAAGAATCCTATAGAGCTACCCACGTTAATAATAGTTGATTTTAGCTGTATATCTTCTATTATGTTCACGCTTTCTGTGAATATGGTTTTTAATAGGTATAAGCAAGAAATGTTTTGACAAGCTAAAACATCATTCTCTTAATTTATTTTTAAACACTTGGCGGCGTATACCTTATTTCTTACTTTGCACATTTTGACCACGTAACCATTTTATATTTTCAGTTTTGCATCATCACATTATGGACACCACGATTGGTCAATTAAGTATTCTATAGAACTCGCCCTTTAACATAGTAGGTATCTTTCAATTACAGAAAATATATCTCTGTCATCCAACTAATTCTAGTTGTATATCCTCTTCAAATCCTTTTTCCTTAACTAATTCTAGTTGTATATCTCTGTCATTTGAGTCACCAACAACCTTGTTCCTACTATGAGAAAGACTGTTCTGCATATTTATTTCAGCTAAAGAAACACAAACAATAAATTAAAATAATATCACGATCCATGAGATGTGAAATGTAACAATGTAAAGGTACACCAGCTAATTTGGCAAAGTAAGAACAGAATACCAATTCCAGCGACTTCATTGTCATTCACGATTTCATAGTTCTTATAGGTGTAACCCATAAAGTTCACGTCCTTAGAAGGGAGCATCTGCAGCCATAAAAGGATGCTAAATTAATAAAAAACCAATGACATCTTATAATGCTATAGCAGAAACCTATTAAACAATCACAGACAAGCTTCAGTGAAAACAATCATCTGTTCTAACATTCCAGGATCGACAAATTGGTTAAACTTTCCAATCAAAGCCAAAAACCAGCAAGTATAAATGGCTCAGGTGCAAGTCACATGTCAGAAAAGAGCAGTCACGCTTCGTTAATATTACTGATAATGGATTTTTTTTGCGCATCCGCACTTGACAGCTCACCCACTTCTTTTGGAGCACTCTTCTGCTATATTATACACTTTAACGTAACAGCGGTATCCTAATTCATACCAGGGGCGATTGTAGGGGGGCTCACCTAGGCTAAACCCCCCACCACACCCACACCCCCAACCCCAAAAAAATTTGTGGAAAACTTTTGTGTACACAGATTACGTTTTTCATATATATTAGCCCAGCCCACCTCAAACATAATTTTCTAGCTCTGTCCCCTGATTCATACTATAACTAAATATCACCAAGATATACATCATAACAATATGTGCACTCTATTGCATTAGAAACAGTTTTCAATACGCACAGGCACCATGTAGAATCCTAAATTCTAGCTTGAAATGTTAAATGCAGTTTTCATGTACAAACCTTCCTCCAGGGACCTGATTTCGTTGTCATAGGTACTTGGCTGCCAGACTGCAAAAGCATAAGAACATTAGGGCAATAAAAATAACAAAACGGAATAATCTAGACCTGGGCATAACCACAAAGGGAGAAAACCTCTTCAAACTTTTCAAAGTTTTGAGTATCCAACTCATCGTTAACTTCAGGAATGAATGCAGCTTTCATTTGATACAACTTATTCCATTCAATGCCTTTGAACCACGGGTGAGCCTGGAAAGATGGTGCAACAGGCAGTTTAACTGTTAGCTTGACATTAGGAATCCTAAAAAGATACCGATAAGATACTTCATAAAGCACCTTAATTTCATCTGCGCCTCTTGTTCCAAGCCTCTGCTCTACATTACACAAGAGTTTGCAGATAAGATCTTTTGCTTCTGGTGATATCTTTGCCTCTTCCGGAAATTTTAAATGGGTTCTCCAGTTTACTATCTGCACCAAAATAAAAAGGCAAATTTTTAAATGAAGACAGCAATTGGATTGAGAATCAAGTTACACCATATACCAACAAGACTGTATCTACATGAAAATGAAGATCAGAACAACGTAATGGAGGCTATTTTGGCAAGCCTAAGAAAAGTTAATTTACGATATGCATTTTTTACAGTATTTTCCATGCTCATTACTTAGAAAAATATATTATTTGATTTAAACAGAATAAAATTCTTAAAGGTTATTTAAATTAACTTGCCCTGTTTCTATATAAGTTGCATGCTCAATTTTATATTATGTCTATAGCCTAAAATGGAAAGTAAAGACTACAAAAGCTAATTATTAAAAGCTAAGATAAACTGGTCTATTATCGTCACTTTAAAGTTACATGGCAAGTACATCCCAAGACAATTACACGTGTAAAAGAGAGCATTGTTATTACCTTTCTACACGTAGACATAGGTTCATCTGAATAGAAAGGAGGATATCCCACGAGCATTTCATACATGATAGCCCCAAGAGACCACCTGTGACATATACACATGGTCCAGACAGCAACCATCACATAAACAATAGATCTTCATTTTCAAATGAAATATAAAAAGGGAATGCATTAGGAAAATACATACCAATCACATTCCATTCCATATCCTCTCTTCAGTAAAACTTCTGGAGCAATATAATCAGGTGTACCGACAGTTGAATAGGCCTACATCATTAGATATAGAAACAGAGTCAATTCACAATCAAACATTGCACTAAACAACCACAAGAAAGGAGACTTAACTTCCATCCTTCGTAATTTGAAAGCTAACTATTTACCCCAGAATAGACTGTCAGAGTCACGGTCTCAAGTTTTAGAGAACTAGGGAAGACATAATTAACTCAATATTCTACCATGCAGACCTGTAGAAACTTGAATCTAATTCCATCCGTTATAAATTTTCATCGTTTTATGTGTAAAACTTGAAACATAACGTTTGGAAAACTACAAAACACGCTCAAGGAAACATACAATATACAAATGGCCAGTTGATTAAATTCCATTGCTGATGCCAGCATCAAAAGATAAATGACAAATGAACAAAGACGAAGAGACAAAACTTGCATCTCTATATTTATTGGTAAACCAGTCTAGTTTACTCATTCTTGACGACATTAGAATATTGGAATTTCTGGTCGTGAGGTGACAGATTGGGAAATTGGGAATGTGGATGACAGTCATGTGGAGGTAGGAAGCTTACAAGCATCCTTCTGTTCCTTTGCCAATGCTGCAGTTGCTCTTGCTGAGTGCGTTTCGGTTTTGCAGGCAGCCCATCACTTTGAAGAGCCCCACTATAGTTATTTCCAACTGAAAAATCCTTTTCTTGAATATTGCTGCAATCCAACGGTTTACATAATCCGAAATCTGACAATTTCATATGTCCATTTCTATCCAAAAGCAAGTTATCAGGCTTGATATCTCTGCAAAAATTTTAAGAGAAACAATAATACCATGATAACAAGTCAAGAGAGTGCCAGCAAACCAGTAGAGAATTAGTACCAACCTATGAATATAATTATGTTTGTGAATAGATTCAATAGCGAGTACAGTTTCTCCAACATAAAACCTGGCCTCGTCTTCAGTTAATGTATCCTTACGCATTAACAAAGTCATCATATCTCCACCAGGGAGGTATTCCATTATTAGATAAAGATACTCCTCATCTTGGAAAGAACAATAGAGTTTGACAATGCAGTTGCTGTCAACTTCAGCCAGTAGATTCCTTTCCGCTTTGACATGTTCAACCTAGAGAAAGAAGGGAAAGATAGGAATAAGCACAGATACACAATGAAACAAACACCAACATAATTGCTCATTTCTCTGGCATGCTGAATTAAATATACCTGGCCCCTACGAAGCATTTCCGACTTCTTAAGCTTTTTCATGGCGTAAACGTTCCCAGTTGACTTCTCCCTACAAATTCTAACCTGCAGCATGGCAAGCCATTCAAGTTAATGTATGCAAGAAAAAAACTTAAGTAGTGACTGGAAATCAGCATCACCAAAATAGTATTACTACAATTTTTCAATTGTTAAAAGAGAAGAAAGCAAGTTGTAATTTACAAACTAAGTGAAGTACAACTAGGGACTAATCTTTGGAATACATCCTCAAGTCACACAGTCTCCACCAGAAGGGTGTCATTTCACCTGAGGAATGCTGAATTCCACACTTTTCGATCATCTTCAGCCACATGCGGGTATTTTAGGTTCCCATCGGGTTTACCTTGTTCAAAGGTTGACAACCCAATGGCTTCAAGAGAAGGCAGTTGAGGATGAAGAACTCAAGATATGAAGAATATTCAACATCCTTACTGTGTTGTATATGGAGAAATTCAATAATGTAAAGAAAGATCATGCACACCCAGCCTATTAAAACTTGTTACAGAAAAGGAGGATTCATAGACAAAAACAAGTCGGACAAGGAAATAGACGGGGTGGAGAGAGAGAGAGATGACCTCTCCAAATGCACCCTTTCCTATTACTGTTAATGGCTCGAAATCATCAGCGCCCATTTTATGCCTTTGAAGGCGCATAAATTCTGTTTCCTTTCTCTCCAAGTACTTCAATATGTTGTTTTGCTCTTCCTCAGAGACCTCGGAATCAGCCAGTTTCTTTTCAAGCATATTACGCCTGCAAGGAAAAATGAGTTATTATATGAAATTCCCAGAACTTCAATTCAGAGAAAATAAGCAACCGTGTCCCAGTATGTAACAATGTACTGAACAACATAAAGGGATTGAAAGGGAAAATGAGGGGCCCCTTTTTTCTGTTTTTCCTATCAATTTATTTTTAAGAAAGAGGAAGAAGGTTATTTCAAAAGAAAAACAAAACGAAAGAGGAAGGGGATTAGAGAGGATGAAATCAATGCGGAGACGATCACAATTTGAAGGATCAGACACTAAGGACAAAGCAGAAACACAAACAGATTTCATACTGACCATAAACCAAAATTATATTTTCGTCTGATTCATTTTTTAGGCTTTTCTACAAAGTAAACCAGTAGGAACCCACTGCATTAATCTTTTGAAAAAAATGTTGTTCTGCACCCAAAAATGATATAAAACCGGGGAATATCAGAATTCGATTTGACTGGAAAATCTGGTTCAAAGAAAATACATATATTCCATAACATATATAAATGTGTTATTCTGGAAATTCAATTGCCGATCTTATGGCCTATTCACATTAGCAGACTATCAGTTGATTCGAATGCAACTGACCCTAGAAAATTACAGCTATTGAGCTTGAGTCTGATATAGAAACTAACCATAAACCAGCATAAGGATGTAGATAGCCTCTAGTGATTAACTAGATAATTTTCCGAAGTTCAAGAAACTTTATACAAGGTTTTTAATTCCCCAGCTATTCTCCACTCTCTCTCTTGTCCAAATTCCTAAAACCGGCTCTTCAATTTTATACTGCTCTTCTGTTGTCTTCTCTTCTCGAATCACAACATTTATCATCTACTCAACTAACCAAACTTTTTTATGACACTCTCCAACACAAGCAAGGAAGATTCTATTAAAAGAAAGACTCTTCAAATATCACTCAAAAATTATCTTCTGCGTTTGCACATAAATTGCAGCAGAGAGTGAGGCCAAACAACTTGTGAGTTGTCTAATTTTCACTTTGCTCGTTTGATATTTAAGAAGATCTACATATTTTTAAAAAAAACTTAAGCTCAAACATGCAGTTCTTCATGAGAAGTTGGAGGGAGGGGGATCAGAAGTTAAATCAATATTCAACAGCGCAACTGTATGATGGTAGGAGATGGCATAATAAATCATCTGAACTATGAAATTAGCATTCAGAAAGTCAGAGCATTTTATGATGCTATCATTGGTGCTAACATGAATCTGTAGTTCAGAAGAATTTAGGTGTTGATGTATGCAGCATGAGATACAAGCAACAATGACACCAATGGCATGAAATTGTGAATGTAGAGACATCAAATACTTACTTGCAAGATGGTATAGAAAAAGTGATAGATTACATTAGCTTTATCAAATGGAATTCTTTTGAAAAAATGTGGTAAATAAGTAGTTTTGCATGTGTAGAGACTTGATAACTGCTACAACTAAACTGTTGAGACATTTTAAATATTAATAACCACATTTTTTGCATCTAAAAGGTTAAACTAAATCTTAATTGTACAATAATAGTTGTCACAAAAAGTAACTAATCATTGAGCAGATCTCAACGAATGAATGGTCAGACAAACACTGTGCATTTATAGAATTACAAACACCACTGGCACAAAAATTCGAGCTTATCTGACATCAATCATGCTAGAGGGACAAGAGCAGGGGCGGAGGGGGGAGGACTAGTGAGTAACATGCCCCCACTGGATTTTTGGATATTCAGTTTTCTTTTTCTCAAAAAGCCTCGACAGAATGGATGCAATTTTTGGAGTCCAGGTTCCAAAACAGCAAAAGAACCCCCACTCCCACAGGCCACACCCACTTTCTCACCATCCTAATTCATAATCAATAATCAATAATTCCCTAATTCCCACCCCCACCCCAAGATCCAAACTCCACCCCTCCTTTCTATTATGAAGTTACCTTGTGTTTTGATGTATTTATTAACAATCTGGATTTTTTTTTTCAATTTTGTTTTTGAGATGAGATCAATGGGAGTGCCGAAAAATTTATGATTTCAATATATATGTGCAAGGCTGATAATTTTTGATCGATTATTGCATTTAATTCTTTGATTTCTACTTCTGTACATGGATCTTAAATTTATTTTTAGAGATATTAATCTTTCTAATATAATTGTTGAAATGGCTGTGTGACCCAACTTTGTCAATGCAATAGTAATTTTTAGAGATGGGACACATAGTCCTAAGAGATGGAAGAGGTCGATCTCGTATGTTCTTAGGTTCTTAATAATGGTTTGTGATTATTATTTTAGTAAGAGAAAATGGAAGTGTTTTGACAAAAATATAGAGTTTTTAAGAAAAGACTAATTGTTGAACCACTTGGTCTTAAACTTTAAGCAGTTAGATTAGATCACACGTATATTATTTGGATATCGTCTCCAACAAGGCCCCTCACGTGTCGGCGGGTTCATTTTTTCCCCATCCAAGCTTTACCTGTGCACAATCTTCAGTAAATGGGCGGGCAGCAAGTCAATAGTTCTTCGCTTGAACACATCAAGGCTATTCAATTAGAATCTCATATTTTCTTCACTTTTTTGTAACAGCCAATTTTGCTTACATTTAGGGGTGGGCATGAGCCGGGTCTGGTCGGGTCGATTTTTGCCTCAATCGCTTTGATCAAAATTTAAACCAACCCAACCCAATCAAGTATCGGTTGGGCTGGGTTGTGTTGATCGTTTTCGACAATTTATAAATAAAGATTAAAGTTATCCAATTTTTTATTATACTAAATTCGAATAGACAAGATTAAATAAATAAATAAATAAAATTATCTATTATCTTATTCAATCCTCAATAACCGAGCCTACAAAGAACAAAATGTATTTAACATAACATGAAAAACTTGTACTACATTTCTTGTGGGAGGGACAATGAGCTCCACCTCTGAAATGCACCAAGGTAATTACAGTTAGACTATCAACTCGTACTTTTTTGGCATTTTATTTCTTTTTTTTGTTTTTTTAAAAAAAGTTGGCATGTCGAGTTGGGCGGGTTTATTTGATTTTCATAGGTTAACTCATAACCCGACCCAACCTAACCTGCCTATACAGTCAACCCACCCAAATCGTGTAAAAAAAAGACCCAAATTGATCGGGTTTGTTCGGTTTTGGCGGGCCCGATTGGGTTTTGCCCACTTGTACTTACATTTAGCTTTATGTGAAATTACCGTTTAGATTGGTCAATATGCTTACCATAAGTTTAATTGTCATGAAACCATTTTTATATACGTACGATGTCAAATTGTGTTTTATCCATTGTAATCCAACATTTGACCTTGAAAGCAAATATGTCAGTAGAAGCAGTCCAAAAGAACATGAAAATTTGACAAAATTTTAATGCTCCAAGGCATTAAAACTATGAATCTTTCAATAAAACATGACCACGTAATATGATGGAAAACAAGAAGCATGTGGAAGTTCAACAAACTATTCAATGTTTCACAGCATTAAAAGCGATGATGCACTAACACGAACATTTATATCCGACACAACAAGTGCTTGACACCATGACACGTGATTTTAAAAAAATAAAAATAAAAATTGACACAACGTGTCGTCAACATGTTAATTAAATTCTATAAAAAATTTCATTTATATAGTATAAATTTAGCCCTTTTTGAACCTCATTCTCTAAAAACTCATTCTTCCAAACCTATTATCAATTGTCTATTCTTCCAGTAAGATAGTTTTGCATGTAAACTTAAAACTTTTCCATACTTTTTAACTGTTCATTCTCCTAAAAAATCAATATTACAAAACTCATTTAAAAAAAAAAAATGGGTCTCAAACACACTATTAGTTTTATACTTATTATTAATTTTTCTTGTTGAAATTATTTAAATAAGAGTACTTATTTGTTATTTAATGATAACTTTGAGTTAAAAATATAATAATACTGATAAAGAAAAAAAAATTATCACGGTAGAGTGTCTTGGGAGTATCGGCAATTGACATGTGTCGAACACAGACACGCCAACCTAATTGAAGTGTCCATGCAACACAGATTAAAAGTATGAACGTTCGGATGATATAAAACCAATACCATGTAATATGATGTAAGACAAGAAGCATTTATGAAAAGATTCAGCAAGCAACTCCAATCAATAAAGAGAAACAGGACAGATATAGCATACTTACTCGCCGTGGAAAACATATCAAAATGCTCATCAGGATTACATGGAGGAAAAGGGTCTTACCGCTCCTTCCGTTCCTGCAGGCTCCTCATCTGCTCCTTGTAATGCTTTTCTATGTACTGCTTAGCAGCCTCAACCTTCTGCTTAGTCGCAGTGGAAGGTAGGTCCTCATTAGAAGGTGTTTTTGACCCTGCTTTCCCACTAGGCATAGATTCCTTATTACTTGACGGTTTGGGTTTCTCTTTCAGATGTAATTTGCCAAACCAACGCCTAGCAGTGTCCATCTAGCTTACCCTTTTCCAGTCAAAACAATGTTTCAGATGCTACAAATCTATTGTGTAAATATTTATCTTTCTTCAACGGGGAGCTTCAATACATTAGGTACACAATGAAATCCTTTGAATTTCAGGCCCTGCATTAAGAAGCAAACACCATGTGATCAATCAAAAAAGGGCAGCAATCTGTTTTATAAATCAGCAGATTTTTCTGGTGGTAATTAAAGAACAATTCGACTTCAATACTTCTATAGTTATCCTGATTCTTGATATCAATTTTCAATTGCTCGGTCAAATAATCCTTTATCAATTACTAATCAAAAATTAAATTTCTATTTACCTAACTAAATCTATGCTAGTAAATCAAACTTCTCTTCTAACCTCCAAGTACTGAAAAACCAAAATGACACAGAAGTCTGACATTTAAGTTGGTTTAAAAACTCAGAAAGAATACAAGTATCCATTACTAGAAAAAAAAATAAAAAAATAAAATAAAAAAAAATAAAATCAATTAAGCTCGCCATTTGAAAGAGAAAAACAAAAAGAAGAAAAAAGTGCACGAATAAACTGGCAAATCCCTTAAACATCAATAAATGATAAGCAATCAAACCAAATGTGATTTAACAATCTCCCTTTAAATGAAATCTCTAAACGCCCCCAAAGGCAAAAACAAGTCGAACTTTTCAAGCAAATCACATAAATTTGCCCTCAAGAACAATTCAGATGTTGAAAAGAAAAGAAAAAAATAAATCCAATTCTACACTGCAAATTCAACACATCAAATCGATCCATAAAAATCTCTTCCCAAAAATCCTAAACTCAAGAGAGAAAATAATACAATAAAGCTGAAATTCACCTGTAAATAAAATACAGCAAACCAGGAAACTGTATCAGACCTACCTAATCCAGAAAGTGTAGAGAGAGAGTGATGAAGCGGGATTATTCAGCCAATTCTGTACTATGAGAGATTGTGTATTCCAGTAAGAGATAATAACACAGTGAATTTTTACACCCAAAATTTCTAGAGAGAGAGGTTCGTTGAAGATGAAGAAGAAGAAGACCGGGATGGCTACTTTATGCTGTGGTGATATAAAGCGCGTAATTATTTAGGATAAATTGATCTTCCCATCTTTATTTCAATATCACTAATTAATTTTAAGTTATTTGGTTTTTGAAACCAAAAGACAATCTGAAATAATTTTATTTTAATGGTAACCAAGGTTCTAAATTTTATATCCAATAGCCGTAAAGCAACTTATTTTTCGTCATATTTTTAAAAAATAAATAAAAATAGGAAAAATATTCTTCCTTCATTTCAAAATATAAAAACAAAATATTTTGATATAAATCATTATCAAAGACGGGATATACTAATTAATAGAAAGCTAAAAATAAGATTTTGACGAAAAAAATGTTAAGAAAATAATTGATACAATGAGTAATTAAAATATAGTAATAAAAATTGTGATGATAATATAATCACTCTGTTAAGGAATAGAATCACACATCGAATAAAGATGAAAATATAGACCAATTTATAAGAGTTTGAGATACTCCTATTAATAAAGTTGACATTTTAAGATGAAACCCCAAATTTTAACATGGTATCAGAGTCCATTAACCTTCCATGAGCGATTCTATCTGATTAAAACTCAAAAAAATTGAGTATACGGATTTCAAAATTGATTTGCTCAAACGAGTCATCATCTTGCGGAGGCATGTTAAGGGATAGAATCTCACATCGAATAAAAATTAAAACATATATCAATTTATAAGAGTTTGAACTATTCCTCTTAACAAAGTTGACCTTTTTAAAATAGAACTCAAAATCTTAACACAATCTAAAATAAATTCTTTTGTATAATATTACCATTTTATCCTTTGCTTTGATTCCATTGTATCGAGATTTTGGGAAAAATGTAGTTAGATATAATTTTTTAAAAAAAATATGTGGTTAATTGTCATATTTTTTTATTGAAAAATATATAATTGAAAAGAAAAAAAGAAAAATGTATTAAAATTTTATGGTCAAGAGTTAATTCAACATAAAATAAATAATTGTCCATATAGATTTATAAAATATTGTGGACCCAGTGAAATTTTAGCCGTACGTGGAAGAGAGAGACTTTTTTTTTAACTTGCTTTTTAAGCAAGTAAATTTTTTCTTAAGAAGTCGTAATCAGTGTTAAGCACTAATTGGAATTAATTGTGTCTTACCTGGAACGCGATTGAGATTCTGGCGGGGTAGGAGTACGACGGCGGCTTTTTATGGAGATTGGAGCCATCACTTTTATGACTTTTTTGGAAGTTTCTTTTTTTTTTTTAAAAAAAAAGAAATAAAATAATAATAATAATAAATTCTCTCCTGATTCCGTCTATGACCATTGTGAAACCAAGAAGACTCGCAACTTCTTTAAACCTAATTTATTGCGTGGTCACTGGGACAAGTAATGGATAAAGATGTACGATATCATACTTTTGAATTTCTAGTTTTAAAGCAAAAATTGATAAAGATGTACGATGACGCACATTTTCTATCTCGAATCTCGATGCTAGGTGTAAGTGACGTTTCTTGTTCCAATTATCGAGACTTTTTTCCATCGTAAATATATAAATCCAACACATTTAATCAATTATATTTCAACGTCAACTTTTCTAGAGCATAGAAAGACTTGTGACAATCCACGACCAATCATTTATTATCTGATTAGTTCAACTACAATTTAGAGCAAGTGAAACTATTTCATTTATGCATAAATCCCTACGCGCATTTAATTAGGTCCATTCATCTCTATCCAATCAAAAAATAAGATAAAAAAATATCAATTATTTGATAATTATTTAGTCCCAATTTAGGTATTTTGATTACCATTGGAGAGGAGAGGCTCAAAAGTGGTGAAATTTGCCCAAAATTCTCTTCAGCCAGAAGAAGAGCCCTAGTCTAAATCTTAGATGCTGAGAATTTTCCGTTTAACATATGATTTATCTTTGTCGATAGCCAATTTCTCATTAGACATAACTATAGTCTATACTAGACACGACATAAAATTATACATGCAAAATACGTGGTCGTACTATTTCAACTTCAATGTTTTAAAAGGCACTTCTAGTAGCGAATTTGATGTTATCGTCTAATCGCCTTTTATGCCTTTTTTTAAAATAATACTACCAAATTGTTATAATCATATGGGTGTTGAAGCTAGTGATGGCTCGGCTTGGCCCTTAAATCCACGAGCTCGAGGCACTTCTAGTAGCCAACTTTGATGTTATCGTCTAATCGTCTTTTATGCCTTTTTTAAAATAATACTACCAAATTGTTATAATCATGTGGGTGTTGAAGCTAGTGATGGCTCGGCTTGGCCCTTAAATCCACGAGCTCGGCTCGAGCTCGTGGCTTGTGAGACACGAACTGAACTGGCTCATGGCTCGTTTGCTCGTGGGCGAGCTCTGATCGGCCCACGAGCTCGTGAGCTCACGAGTCTAGTCGCGAGCCACGAGTTTTTTGAATTTTTTTTTAACTTTTTCTTTATTTTTCACGAGCCGCTCACGAGCTTGCGGCTCGTGTTTTCACAAGCCAATCTCTAGTTGAAGTCGATATTAATGGGATCTAACTTTATAATGTGCTTAAAATCATACAAAATCATGATATTATTGTATTGTGCCAATTCGAAATATGAATGGGTCAGTGTCAACTCATTGCACATCAGATTAGTGCACCCATTATTGGCCCCGTTGAGAACGTAAGCGCGTACGTTCTGTTGAAATATTAATGTGAAAAGGATTGAAGCACCTTTGTATTAGCTCAGCCCCACATTCTGCTCCCTAAGCCAACTCTAGAGTCAAACAAAGTCATTTATATTTTGTAATTTCAGTGCCTCGTTCTATTAGAGTCAATCATGCAGTGTTTTATGTCACTAACTATTATCAACGATCGTGTTTTCTAGAATCTCGATAAAATAATATTTCAAAAATGAACAAAGATATGCATATCGATTGATAATTATTCGTCGATCAATAATAAATATTTTATTTATGCAAATAACCCATATTTGATGGAGACGTGATGAGATATTGTATCAAGAAACCTGTCTTGTGCAAAGAGAAGCGAGTGACTTGTCCAAATAGTTATTGAACTTTACACTATGCTTATAAGAGGTCACTGAACTTTCGAAATCACTCAAATCATCATTGAACTTTGCAAAAGATTTCTACGAGGCCACTGAACTTTAAAAATCACCTCATTCTTTACTGAATTTTGCAAAAGGTTTTCCAGGGATCACTAATTCAGTGATCTCCTAAACTTTTTACAAAGTTTAGTGATCCCGTAAAAACTTTTTGCAAAGTTTAGTAATATTAAATGTGATGATTTTTAAAGTTCGGCGACCTCATGAAAACCTTTTGTAAAGTTCAGTGATTACTTGAGTGATTTTTAAGGTTCAGTAACCCTTTGGAAGCATGACTTAAAGTTTAGTGCCTATTTGAGCAATTCACTCGGAAAGAAGCACTCAAAGTTTAGGAGAGAAAATTTTCGATAAGAACATCTTACATGTATAGTGATAGGGCCAATGACACGTGATCGTATGTGTAAAAATTAATATCTAGTCCAAAGAAGTTATTTCCTGAATATATACCAGAATTAAACATAAATAAGAAAAAATGAAAGTAGATATTAATTATGATACAAATGGTGACGTATCTTTAATTGAGTGGACGATTACGTCACTTTTATCAAAATATATTAAAAACTAATTTTCATCTAAATAAAAAGGGCTGGAAAAATAGATAGTACGATAATGTTTTAGGGTAGATAATATTATTATAAATTTCAGTCAAAAAAATTATCATATCATCCATACAATATGATGTAACGGGCATAGATGAATGTTTTTTTGAATGGACAATTTATTATTAGTATTTTTTTTTCATCTAGCATTTTCCAATTTTCTCGAGTGCATGACTCATTTCACATGGGTTTACCAGAAAGGATAATGTTACACTTACCAAATGAGTTACATAATGTTTGACATAATCGCCAACATGGGCTTACCAGAAAAGATAATGTTACACTTACCAAATGAGTTACATAATGTTTGACACAATCGTCAAGTGGCGGCCCCTATTATCGGCGCCCCCCCAATAGGGGGCCGCCACTTGGCGATTATGTCAAAAATTAAGTAACTCATTTTGTACAACAAGATTTATCCTACCATAAATACTCTCATGGTGGGCCCCACCATGTATTTGAAAAAAAAAAAATTGTGCAAGACCCACACATGTGTAAATGTCCTTTAAGTTTTAATGTGAAATCTTTCCTGTACGTGAATAATTTCTCTTTGATTTATACTATGCGTGTGTTTGATCCATATTGTTTTGGAAGAATTTATTCTGAAATAGTAGATCGATGGAGAATGTGTGGTTAAAAAAGAAGGAAAAGTTATTGATGTGATGAAAAATATTATTTTATCGAAAAATGTGTGGTTGAAAATAAATAGAAGAATGATAATAAAATTTTTAATGTGTATTGGACTGGAGTCACGGGACTATATTTCTTATAAAATCTAATACGATGTGTCGAATAAAATTTTAAAGCCATCATGTCACAGTGTCATCGTGGTTGACCGATAGGTTCGACTGTTTTAAGATTGTCATCATTTCTATTCAATTATTTTCATCCAGCTAAAAATCTGTAACCTTTATATCCCAATTCATTTGGCAAAGTGGTTTAACCCCCTCAATAATGATTCTTTAACAAAAAGGTGTCCCCTTCTACACGGCATATGGATTTCCGTACAATTTTTTTCAGCTTGTGTTATAATTTAAAAGTAGTGTAATAGCTTGACTTTTGTGTCAAAAGTAGTTTGCACTTTTGTCCAAACATTAATGCAACGAATTAATATCACTTAGATTCTGTGCAAATAATTATAATAATAATAAATTTTTTTTTTTTTTTTTTATCATGTAAAAAGAACAGTCATTCTCTATTTACACCAAGTTTGACAATTTAAAAAAAAAATAAAAATTCTCCAACAATTTTTTTAAAACAAAGCCAATGTCAAATATGATATGATGTCCACTTTGAATTGTACAAATGAAATTTCCAAAAAATAAAAACAAAAACAAATCGATATTATAATAGAATTGTTACTTGATCAAGAACAATCGAAAGTAAAATTTTTTGCCATGGTTTAAAAAATATAATTTTCATTTGTAGTACATATATTTTCCCTCTAATATTAATAAGGTAATCGTGTTCCGATTTTGTTCTAATTAGTAATTAGAAATAAATTTAATTTTAATTAAGATAATCTCATTAGATCAAGAAGTACTAGGTGTACTGGGCTGGGGTTGACCGAACAATGGGGGGGGAGGTTGGGGATTTTTGGTAATTTTTTATTCATGCGGGACCTGCACCATGTGAGAGTTTGTCAAAATGGTTGTCAAGTGGAAAAACCCCATTACATCAAGAAGGTTGACGATGCGAGATTTAACAAGTGATGGTCATCCTAAAGAGAATTAGGTGAGATTTAACAAATGATGGTCATCATAAAGAGAATTAGGTAAGTGGATAGAAGCTCTAAAATGATAAGTCTGAAAGTGCAGGATCTAATTTAGAGTGAATAGGCCAATCAACAAATGAGAAAACGTTTGGATTCGAGGCGAATAAAGCATGGGCAACACAACATAAGCCAAACAATCCCAATTTTTGGGGCTAGAATTCAGTGTCAAGGAAAAAACTTCAAGACTTGGGCTTCAGTGCATCTGATTGCCTCATATGATGTTTGGTATTCAATATGAGTCGCATAGTTCTACTTCTCTTGCTAGTTGGAAATTAGCAGAGCTTTGTAGGAAGGAGAAATTAGTTAGACACGTCATGTTCAATTGCGCCGATAGAATTATCACTCAATGTATTAACATCTGCCTACAGAGAAAGCAACCATGAATAGGAGGAAGATAGTAAAGTCGCCTTAGAGCATTTTGCTCATCTTGATGGGGAGGCTATTAGTGGTCTTGAAAACGTGAAATAAAAATAAATGGAGATTGTTAATTATCTCAGTTTACCTAATTTAAGAAAAAGGTAATGGAGTGATTAAAATAAAACTTTTTAGTCAATTCATTGGTTATGTGGAGCACTAAAATTGCTATGAACCCCTGTTTGTCCACCTTTATTCTTCGTTGAATTATAATTAATTTTTTTTTCTTTTCATCAGTCACACATTTTTCGATAAAATAATATTATACGACATGTTTGAACCAAATTATTATAGAATGAGAAAGAAAAATATAGTCGTTATTGGGGCACACATAAAGATAGAAGATTTAAATTTAAATGTTGATGTTATGAATAACGATCATATTTTTTTATTTTAATAAGATAATAATGTAGATCAAACGAAACCGTAAATTCTTAAAAATTTCCTTTTTCTTAAATCACATATTCTTTAAAAATTATTTTTCTCTTATTACAACGTGAAATAAAGAAAGCCCCGGACGCTAAAAGTAGAAACTATAACTACACAAACGTGGCCACATATTTCAACATTACCGTTCAAACTTTGCTTCTAGTTCCTCACTCACCAACACAAAAGGGGGGTTCCGAAGAAGGAAAGTTATCAATGGAAGACGAAGTTTCATCGTAAGTGAAACTTTCAAATTTCCAAGTCCAATTTGACTTGAGAATTTTCTATGTATACATTTAAAATTGATTTAAGTCTTTCGCAGGTTTGAGTCAAGCGAAATGTTGGCAACATTTCTGGCCTCAACGCCGTTGCTCGAGGAATCATGGAAGCTCTGCCGCCACGCCAACTCCGCCGTGGTGCAGGATTTCGTCTCGAATCGAGTGGGGGACGTGACATACGTTGCCTTTCCGGGGCTTCAAAACGTCGGATCGGATTCCTGTACCAGAGAATTGGTGGCGCTTGGAACGGCGGCTGAGGGAGTTTTTACCGCGTTTAATCGTCACGTTGTTGAGAGCGAAGAACCGCCCATGGTTCATATTGGATTGCTGCAACTCTTCTTGGATCTTTATAACACCCAAACTTTCCGAGCTAAGGTCAGTGTTTTCATCTATGAAATTATTATTAATTTTCAATATAAAATCAGACTTTCGATTGAAATTCGTTAATCGCACCAACTACGAAATGATAAAATATCACATAAATTTTGATGGTAATAAAGTATCTATTAAATATATTGATTTTAGGCCCAATATAGTAATGTTTTCTAGTTTATAGAAGGAAAAAACTGGCTTTCCTGTCTAAAATTAACACCGAATTCATGTCATGAGAAGTGAAAAAGCTTGGGAAAAGTTCTATTAAAAGTGAAATTATGTGATTTATTTAATTCAACCTCTGATTTATACGGTGTTTGGT
The DNA here is from genome assembly GCA_903798355.1 of Fraxinus baroniana. NCBI lineage: Eukaryota > Viridiplantae > Streptophyta > Magnoliopsida > Lamiales > Oleaceae > Fraxinus > Fraxinus baroniana. The sequence goes on from CAIGRO010187163.1 coordinate 36,258, forward strand.
GTAGATTAAAATTAGATTTTAAGTGAATTATGATAAGAGTTTTTGATATGTATTGTTGAAAAAATGTGAGACCGATGAAAGATATGATTGATATTAATTGTTTGACTTTGACTTAGATTAAAATTTAATTTTAATCTGGTCAAAACAGACCTTAATGTTATTGATACTGTCGCATAGATTGATATTAAACATCAGTGTTGTTAAATAGCACTACTAAAAAAAAAATATCACTTATCCCATAGCATGTCTTTTGGCATCATTTATTGTGTATTTATGAATTTCTCAATTAATCTAAAATTAAGAAATTAAAAATGCGGGTTGCAATCTTTAAGAAATGGGAAAGGTGCCAGTCTCTTTTTTTTGACTCACTCCGAACTTTTCAATCTTTGTGGCTATATCAAGATTAGCCGATAAGGATAGCCGCCCACAAACTACTGCCAAAATTTATATCAATTCGTGTTTAAATTCTAAACTCTTTAAGGATCGAACAAGTACAAATTTGCTAGATATTCTTTTCACTATTTGAAAGTGAAACACATTTAGCCTGTGATATTTTTCTCTATTTTCTTTTCGATCACACATTTTCAATAAAATAATATTAAATATTTGAGTCACGTTATTTTGGAAGAATTTATTTTGAAATAATAAATTGATGGAAAATGTGGTTGAAAAAAAATTAAAAATTATTGGTGTGATGAAAAATATTATTTTATTTAAGAATGTGTGGTTGAAAAATGAGTAAAAGAATGAAAATCAAAATTTTAATGTGTACCAAACAGAGACTTAATTTTAAACCATACATTATTAATCAATTTACCATTTCAAAACGTATTGAACATCAACAAAATTCTCACTTATCTCTTTGTCTTAATCTCATTTAATCCGATTTAGCTTTAATGCAATAAACGTGGTTTTATTAAAAAGGATCATCATATTCTCAACTGGAGAGGGAGGGACACGGAGGACACACCATATACATTATGCCATATTCAATGAATCTAATCATGAACCCCATATATGTTAATGTTGGTGGGGCAAACAAATTTGTTCCATTGCAATATCACATCAAGCTTTTGCCTTTTCACACATATAAAGTTTTTCACAGTTATTTTAATAGTGTGTTATTTGTAGCGTTCTTAAAAGCTCATTAAGTGGTGTCTAGGATTGAAGTTTGATCAAAACGTCTTGCTTCGCATCTAAACATTTTTTTTATTCATAAACGGTTGAATTTTTTTACTTCCTCTCTTTCCTCTTTCCTACTAGGGCTTTATTAATTTTTTAAAAAAATTTTATTTGACTTTAGCTTATTAATTTTTTTTTTTTAATTTTTAAAGAAACTTTTTATTTAACTTTAATTTCAAGTATAAAAGATTTTATCTGTATAAAAGTAAAAAATGACATCATCTATTTTCTTTGACTTGTACTATTATATTATATAATTATAATCTTGAGGCTCGTTATTTTATTACAAACTCCAAAAGTACGTATGATGTTCATATAAATCTATTAAATAGATTTTGTCTAATAGAAAATTGAAAGTATGAAAAATATTCTTTTTTTTTTTTTTTTTTTAATTTTGAAAACTTGAAAATTGTATAATTGACTAATGGTATGAGTTATTACGTAAATATAGTATTTTATAATTTTCAATTTTTGATATATATTATTTTAATTATTAAAAATTTAAAATAATATTAAAAATAAGAAAACATATTTTTTATACCTACGTCTCGTCTAAGTTGGCAAAACTTGAAATTTTACCTTCACACTTTACAATTTTTAAAACACTAGTTATCTGTCGCTCGCTCTAATTGCAAATTTAATAGATATTTAGCAATAATGTTTGACTTACTACTGTTGCATAAGATTTGTTTTATAGTAATTGTGTATCTAACACAAATTCTTCAAGGTACCTTTTGGTATTTATCCCCCGTTTGGTATTTTCATTAAAATTTTCGTTCTCATTTTTCTCCTCATTTTCAACCCTATATTATTCAATGAAATAATATTTTTCATCACATCAATAACTTTTCATTATTTTTCAATCATACATTCTCCATAAATCTACTATTTTAAAATACATTATTTCAAAATAATGTGACTCAAACACGCCCTTAGTTTGAGCCTTTTCTTGATAAGATAGAATTCAAATGATGTGCCAAGCAACCTAATTTATTCGTCTGGTTTTGTCGTTTTTAAAAACGTGTGGTGACTAAAAGATTGTCCTTACTCGAAAGACTAAAACCTGATGTCGAATGTCTATATGTGTAGGTATGCTGATTAATTATTATCAAAAATATAAAATTGAATTAATTAAATTTCGTAATTTGACTGGTCAAAAAAGACGTATCGTGTGCGATGGATGAGATGACTTGTATGGCTGCCAAACATTTTGATTGGTCTTGTCACGCATAATTTCTTAACGAAGTTAAATAATGTCCAATCAGTTGCTTCTATGATATCACTTTCTTGGGGACACGAAGAAAATATTAAAAGAATCTAGGAGTGTAACACACCGCACCTTTTTGAAATTAAATTAGAATCAGAATTTAAATTGAAGAAATGTTGTATGGTTCAAACGATAATGATCTAAATTGGACTATCACTTAGAGGGTTGTTCGGTGGGGATTAAAATTAGATATTTAGTAGATTGTGATAAAAAGTTTGGAAATGTGTGGTTAAAAAGTTATGAGATCCATGAAAGATGTAATTAATATTAATTATTTGACTTTAATTCGAATTAAATTCGGATTAAAATTAGATTTTAATCTGGACCAAACATGGGCTTAATAAGAAAACTTGACAGTCTACTAGCAAAAAAAAAAATATTTCCTGATAAATGATGTATATCAAGCTAGTATATCATCATGGTGAGTTATATAGTCCTGCAAAGTGGCCATTAATCTTAGCTTTAATACTAGGGATTGCAACTTGCAAGTTTACCAAGAAACTGAGATGGATTAAACTTGAATCTCGTACCATGAAGAAACATTAGATGGAACAATTATTCAATTTTTGTTAGTACTTCAAAAATTTCTGGTCAATTATCTTATGTCTATTGTTTCTAGCTTACAGATTGGTTTCTCGTAAACTATGGAACTTTATGAAAGACATTGAACTTTAGAGACTTTATGTACAAATGATTTTTTTTTCCTAGTAACGTTGTTGTGTAACTGCAGATGACAGAAATCATGAATGAAAGCAAATCGATAGTTTTCACTGGTCACTCGATTGGAGGATCAATTGCCTCACTCTCAGCCCTTTGGCTTCTCTCTTGTCTAGGAGACACTTCACTCTCGACAGCAGTTTTTTGCATCACCTTTGGAGCACCTATGCTGGGAAACGAATCCCTTTCCCGAGCCGTCCTCCATGAAAGGTGGGGTGGAAACTTTTACCATGTCGTGGCACAGCATGACATTGTACCAAGGCTGCTCTTTGCACCAACTTCTCCATTTATTATGCAGCTCCATTCCTTCTTCAAATCCCTGCATTTTTCACTAACAACCCCGTACTATGCACAACTAGCTGTCCAATTGTCCGATGAGAACAAAGCTGAACTATTTCGTACAGTGTTGGCCTGTCTTGAAGCAAGTTCAAGAGGATTAAGTGATCAGGAAAGATGTTCCTTTTGGCCATTCGGGAGCTTCATGTTCTGTACAGACAGGGGATCAATTTGCATGGACAATGCAACGGCTACTCTTAAGTTGCTTTACTTGATGCTAGCAACAGGTTCACCTAGTTCCTGTATAGAGGATCATCTCAAGTATGATGAGTATGTAACGAGAGCTTGCTGGCAGTATTTGATGAAAACAAACTTCATAGAAGGTAGTTCGACTGAATCGAGCTATGAAGCAGGGATTGCATTGGCTTTGAATTCTGCAGGAATAAGTTCACATGTAAGTCAATATACGACGTGGCATCCCTTTTTTATCATTACCATTGAAATTCGTCGTGTTCCAATTAGTCAGCGAGTTTATTTCAAGTTGATTACTGCACCTAAACTTTGTTATTATTTGGTCAGCATATCAATATCCCTTGATTTGACAACAGAAAAGCTGGCGTGACAGTCTAGATTGCAGCCAGAGGTTAACTTTTCGAGAAATGCTATATCTACAGCTTTTTTGTACATTCTTTTTGACAGCCCCTCACATGGGGGAATTGTGGATCCCACCCCATGTGAGGGAGCCGTCAAAATGGCTGTATAAAAAGATTGTACATTCAGCTTTTTTGTAACTTTTCTGTTCGTCAAACTTGACCAATAGATATTGACTGAGTGATCATGTAACAAAGTTTAATTTCAGTAAACAATTTAAAATGAAATGCAGTTCAGTGAGTAGCATGAAATTTCGCTAAGAGTTCAATGGCCACCAGTGCATATAACCCTCCCGTAATTTAGGCTTATTAATGATGGGACTGAGGGAAAAATCTTTTCCAACTAGTTTTCTTCCTTGTGTTCTCACAGGAACCAGCTTATGGACTCGCAAAAGATTGCCTCAAAATGGCAAATCAAGTAGGTTGTAGGCGCAACCTCAACAATGCTAAGCTCGCAGTTGATTTATCAAAAATCACGCCACTTAGAGCTCAGATCGAGTGGTACAAAAATTTTTGCGATGATTCTGATGATCAGATGGGATACTATGATTCATTCAAGCAGAGAGGTGCTTCAAAGAGAGGCAACAAAGTTAATATGAACCGTCTTAGGCTTGCACTGTTTTGGGATAAAGTGATCGAAATGGTGGAAACAAATCAACTACCTCATGATTTTCATAAGCTAGCAAAGTACGTGAATGCTTCTCATTTCTACAAACTCCTTGTCGAACCTCTGGAAATTGCTGAATATTATAGAACCGGGATGCACAAGAAGAAAGGCCACTATATTGAGCATGGCAGGGAAAAAAGGTTTCAGATATTTGACAAATGGTGGAAAGACAGAAAAGTCGGTGAGGAAGAAAATAGTCCGCGGAGCAAATTTGCCGGTTTAACACAAGATTCGTGCTTTTGGGCAAGAGTAGAGGAAGCAATAGACTCTATTTATAAGGTTGCATCTGAAATGGACATGGGAAGGCGTTTGCTATTGCTGGAGAAAATCGATATGTTTGGACAGTATGCGAGCCGAATGATTGACAGGAAGGAGGTGTCCAAAGATGTTATAGCAAAAAACTCAAGCTACAATATGTTTGTAGGAGAATGGAGAGTTCTAAAATCTCATGTGCAGCCATGGCCACTTCAGTTTCCTAGTTTTCAAGATGGGGGGAATATGGTTCCTTAGAATGATGTATGAAAATAAAACCTTTTTCATCTTCTTTTGAAGGTCGAAAAGTGATTCAGTGCAGGAATAAATCATATTGTGCAATTCTAATGATATCAGTTAATGAAATGACTTGTTGTGCAAATACTTCGAGCACTAATAGGAGAACGACACTACCTTTCTAAAAGTTTAAACCATTAGAAAGATATATGTTGCTTTATTTAACTCGTCTTTAATAAGTTTCCTCACGTGAATGACACGTGAGATTTTCATAATGCCGGAATTTTGACCATACCAGCTACGTAGTCCATTTTGTCTGCGAGCCCTGCACAACACCATATATGAATGGCGCTATTCTATATGGAAAATGCCAAGTGAACATAGGGGGGCACATAGCATCCATCGTATAGGTGGCATATTTACTTAGATATGTAAGACATGTCGAATTGTAGTCCATTTTTAACTTTCATGTTGGATTGTGACTAGAGTTTAGTAACGGGAGCTAACAAAGTAATTAATATTAAAAGTAAAATGAGGTTGGACGAATAGAGATAGATCAAAGTGGGTGATCCAATTGAGATTTACTGAAAGTTGGTTAAATGCCCACAACAGAGGCCGTCGCTAGAAAGACGTCACTCCTCTTATTCAAGCCAACATTATTAGATCCATGGACGTGGTTCGGTAAATTAGCCTAATTTGGGCCCGAGTAATTTAAAAAGGGAAAAATTGATAAGTAGTGTTATAAAAATGAAAAATAAAAAATCTACTATAAAACAAAAGGAACAAAAGAGAAATATAAGAGAAGAAATAGATAGTGAAAACTCGATTATGTAATTTATTGAGAACCAATGGCTCGTATTTATAGGATTCAAAATGAGAGTTACAATCAGAGTAAAATAAATTTTTCCAGAGTAGATAGAACCTATCCAAGTAGTCTGATAAGACCCAAAAAAATATTAATAATTATTCTACAATTTTAGAACATTTCCCATTTGGAGATTATTTGCACAAATAACTTTCTCGTTTAAAACTGTCCTATAAGAATCTAGTGGAAAAAAATCAAAGTACAGTTAATTTTTTTAAAATTTTGGAGTATAAAGAAAATTATGTCTCATTTAAACCTTGTCATGAAAATTCCAGTGGAATAAAACCTAGACTTATAAAAAAGAGTACAACTATTATCCCCTTAATTTTAAGCAATAAGGATTTATTAGTCGGCGCATTCCAATCTCGTGTACCAATTTCTTGATTGCAGGTATCGACAATACTTTTGTGAATAAATCAACCACAATTTTACTTGAGTGAATTTCTGGAATATCGATATTGTCATTCTTCTAAAACTCATATGTATAGAAGAATTTTAGATAAATATGTTTTGTCACGTCCCTTTTGAAATAACCCAATACAAAATGTATTGTTTTCACACAAAATTGTTGGACTATCTTTTATTGAAATTAATCTGCATAATACTTGAATATGATGTGTCATGTTCCTTAACCATGCATGCTCTCGACTTGCTTCATAAATTGTAATAATTTTAGAATGATTTGAAAATGTTTCTATAGATGTTTGCTTCATCAATCTTCATGCTATAGATAAATACATATCATGTTTGCGATTTAGTTTTATGTAGATCAAAGGGGTAACTGCATCAACATATCCTACTAAAAAAGATCACGGCTTTCAAAAATGAAATAATTCCAAATCAATAAGAATTTTAGGAAATGAAAAAAAGTGTTTTAACACCATTCTAATATCTTTGAGTTGGTGTAGGACTATGCACATGGTTGGTAGACATTAAATTTTTTATTAAGTTAAAAGTCTACAATTAATTTCAACAACAAATTTGTAGGACATACAACTTTTCAACCACATATTTCATTTGTATGTCCGACCTTATTTCATCAATTTTTATTAAAATCTACTAAAAATCTAATTTTAGTTTAATTCCGATCAAACAATGGTTATATTTTGTAAAGAGATTTATAGAAAAAAAAAATATATTAGGTTGAGTGAAATTTATAAGATAGGTCCAACCTAGAGGTGGCATGGGCCGAACTGAGCTGGCTCGGCCCATAGTTAGGTGAGCTCGGCTCGTGGGAAATTGGGCGAGCTCGGCTCGCGGCTTGTCCGGTTTTTGAATTTTTTTATATATAATTATATCCACTATTTAAGCCTTAAATTTTTTTTTTTTAATAAAATAGGTGAGCCACAAGCCGCTCGGTGAGCTGCTCGTCGTCATCAATTTGACGAGCCGAGTAGGCTCGGCTCGTCTACCGAGCCCCTTGCTCGGCTCATGTTCGGGCTCGTTTTTTTACAAGCTCGATCGGCTCGTGGACGTCTACAGTACGAGCTGAGCGAACGAGCCGACGAGTCGCTCGACTCGATTGACACCACTAGTCCAACCACACTAAGATATGACGCATCATGATCAAGAATCTTTTCTCCATCTTCAAGTAGATGAAGTTGATTTTTTTTTTCTTTTTTGCACATCTAGTGATCGAAACAACCATTGGTAATGTAAATGGATGTGCTTTATCCATATAAAAACGTTTTACAAATTTTTGTATATGAAGATTGTTGAACAAATAATCATTCTCATAAATGTTCAATCTGTAATCCAATACAAAATTTGATTTTTCCCAAATCTTTAATTTTAAATTCATTTTTCAAATAATCTGCAGTTTTGCTGAGCTTTTCAAGAGTTCAATAAGATTTAAATCATCAACGTACACCGTCATAATCATAAATCTAATATTCATTTTTATATTTCTCCTTTAACAAATATTCCGTTAAGATAATTAGACCATATATGAGTTATTACATTAATAAGGCACATGTCGAACCTTTATGAGATGATCGTACTTCCTAAACTAAAAGTCATCTGTTCATTTACGGGAGAATATGTTTTCTCATAATTGATCTCAAGTCTTTGTAAGAAACATTAGGTTACAAGTCAGACTTTGTATTATGTAATTTCAGTGTTTTTATTTTTCTTCCTTACAAAAATTCATTTGTACCCTACGGAGATTATATTCCAGGGGTTCAAACTACATGAATAAATACTTTTCTTTTCTTTTAGGAATCCAATTCCGTTCGTATAATTTCTTTCCATTTTTGTCAATTGTTTCTACATTGATAGTGTTTAAGAGACTATGGTTCAAGATTATTTTTTTTTCATAAACTATAGAGCCACTTTAAATGTAAAAATATTGTCAATGGCAGTATTATTTTTTCCCATAACTTATGAGATAATAAATAATTTATTTAAATATTAGTATCTTCGAACATTTGTGGTTCTATACCAATAATATTTTCAGTATTTGATATATCAATCTTTTGTAATAAATTTCTTCTGAAATGTTTGATTGATTTTTCTCTTTTACTTTTCTCTTTCGAGGTACATAGTTTTTAACACCAACTGATCAATCACATTTTTGTTATATTTGAGATTTATTAATTTCCTATAGTAGATTGTTCTACAAGGATATCAATTTTTGTTGGAGTATTTTCTGCTGATATATATGACATTGTCATTTTTCTTATGTCAACAAATACGTTAGATAATTGATTTGCAACTCCTTTAACATCTTGCTTACATTTATTGCTGGGAAGATCAAAGTGAGATACAATTACTTCATTCCAAAAAAAAAAAATTATCTTATTTTTCTGGATATAGTTTTGTCTCTCTCAAAATTGGAAAAGTCATTTAATCAAAATGATAATATGCAAAACGTGCAATAAACAAATCACCCGTTAAAAGTTCAAAGTACTTAATAGTGGATGGTGAATCGTGAATTCCATGTCTTAGTTGATGACACATTCTAGTATATTGTGTGTGTGGGGGGGGGGGGGGGGGGGGGGGGATTGGACCTTGGACATCATAATCAAAAACTCATAATGAGAAATATTAGGTTTGTGACAATACAAGTTGTAAATGCGAGATTTATAATAAGCAATAGATCTTATATGAACCAATGATGTAGAAAGTAATATGGTATAACCCCAAACAAAAGGCAAAAGCTGGGAGTTTTGATTCATAAGTAATAGTCTAGAGATGACTTGAAGATGTTTAATAAACGACTTTGCTAAACCATTTTGTGTATAGAGATGTGCAAACGAATGTTCAATAACAATCCAAATTGACACACAATACTCATCTAATACTTGTGATCTAAATTTATCAACATTATCAAGACGAATTGTCTTGTTGAATAATCGAGAAATTGAACTCGTAATTTTATAATTTGGGAAAGAAATCTAGCAAAAACTGTTGGAAAATTGGATTTATTAGTTGGTGTGACCAACTTTTGACCAATTATTTTAGTGGTTCCCGTTAGTTGGATAAAACATTTCTCTGGCCGAATGTGTTCTATTCCATGAGTAGATTAATATAGTGTATTTATTTTCTCAAAACCAATTTAGGGTGAATGAGAAACTAATGTCAAAAGATGACTACTTGAAGTTGAAATAAATTGGAATAAAAATTGGTAGAAAATTGGAAAAGTGTCAATCCCAAATAGAAAAGTTAAAAGAATATAAACCACTTTATATTGCTCAAGTTTGGGACTTGTGTTTGGGTGCTAAAGGGTATCAATAGTTTTTGAAGGGGAGAGAACCTACATGCTAGTAAGTTGGGCCAAAGCCCACACGCGCACACCTCGGCCGCCATTCGTCCGACCGATCGGACTGCTCAGCATGGCACGGGTCACGGGTTGTGGGCTTGGGCTTGGACTTGGACTTGTGCCAATCTGATATATATTTTTTAGTAAAATAATATTTAATTTATATTATTTTATTATTATTTAAATGTAATAATATATTTATATTATTATCTTTTCCCCCGATTTTTTTGTGGCTGACGCGTGTATTCTTCTAGAAGGACGATTGACGCTGGCGACTGGCAGTTGGCGATTACTGTCCAAAATGTTTGTGTCTGTTGGAGACACAACTTTTCGATTGTTGTGTCTTTTGGACAGAACTTTTCAACTTCTATAAATAGGCCCCTATATCCCTGGTTTCATTTACTCCAAAAATCAGAATTGATTTTACTCTTCTTCCAAAATTCTTCCTTCGTCCTTGCATTATTCATATTTTGCAATCCAGCCTTAGAAAAATATTTTAGTGATTCTAGTCCTTCAATTTGTATAGAGATCAAAAAGTTAGTGGGTTCATCGGGACTTGTAATTTGTAGTGCTACTATTACAAGTTAAGGACGTTGTATCTTGGGAGACGAGTGTCAGAATACCGTCAGTACCATGCAGAGCATTATCGTCTTAAGGAGAAAGAGTCGAACTCTTGCCTCGACCATTTTTTCGTGCCTTCATTTTCACGATGTTATTCTGCCCAAATTAATTCGCGGTGATTTCATTACTTGTCTATTTCCAACAATCTTAAGACAATAATATCCCGTGATACTGCATCTGTCGCACCCCCTAATAATGCTCACGAGGAGAAATTGATATTCAATGTACCTAATATCATATTAACAATATTTTTTATGAATGTAAATTTCAAGAAGTACTTTTTATCTTGAAGAACTGCGTAGTTACATTATTTGCTAAATAGATATCTTAAGGGTCCATTTAAAAACTTATTAGTATTTCAAGAATTAAGTTTTTTCAGAAGAAATTATATAATATTATTCAAGAATGTTGAAACACTGAACGTTATGCTCTTTAGGAGCGATAAATCAATATTTTTCTTGACTATTAATCAAATAAAAAAAAATATTTTTTCTTCAATGAGTTGATTATTCGTGATTTTTCGGGAATACAATGAGATATATACTTCAAGAGAAATAGAATTTAGTTTATTTATAAACGATACAATATTCTTATAGAATATTGATATTAACAATTCGTTTTATTTTTCGAGCTAAACAATACACTATTCTTCTAGAATATTGATTGAATATAAAATCGTTCTTCTTCAAGAGTAACTACACAATATTTAAGAATTGAAATAGATTTAATGACAGCATTCTCAATTTTTTCAAAAATACAGATATAAAATTTTTGTTCTGAAAAAATTCACGATCTTCCAATCAATTCAAAATTTGTTATTATTCTCATAGCGAACTTTTTACAAATAAACCTTTTGATCTTGATCTTGATCTTAACCATTGAATTTAAAGAGCAATAAGTTGTGAACTTGCTGTCCAAATTTCACGACGATTGGACCAAAGTTATTGATATATGGGAACAATACATTTATAAAGTATTTACTTTACATCATTTCAAAA
>CAIGRO010187211.1:0-23634 GCA_903798355.1 Fraxinus baroniana
TCTCACACAGACACTCCAACACTTAAAGAACTTGAAATCTCAATATTCCAAGAAAAATGCACATTATGAAATTCATGAAAGGCTTTTTCAAATACAAAATGGTAAATCAAAAAAAATTAAAATTAAAATTAAAAATTCTCTCTCTCTACACTACGATTGAGCGACTCAACGACGATGAGCGCAGTCGGAGAGAGGCAATGAGTGCCACGCACAAAGCGAAGTGGGAGAGGAACGGCTATGGGTGGTGTTACCTCCTATGTGAAACCATGTGAGAGCTGTCGCGCCGCCATAGGTGAGATCATCACTAATTAATTTTTGATTTGTGACAAAAAAATAATATGTGACCAATTGATTTATTTAATTTGTGATCGAGAAATAAATTATGACATATAAAATTTGTTGTTTGTGGCTGTGACGTCTGTAATTGTGATTAATACATAATTGTGGCCATAAATTATATAATATTTATATATTTATTTAATAAAATATTTTTAAATTAATTATTTGATAAATAAGATTTAAATTAATATCTGATTTTTGAAAAAGTAAATTTTATTTCTTAGATTTGAAATATGTAATACTAATGTCTCACTAATGAAATTTTCCCAACAAAAATGCCCCAAAAGCTACCTCTAATTTTAATTTTCTAATGATCATTCCAAATAATATCTTCCAAACAAAGCCCAGACCAGAGAAGATTTAAATCATAAGTAATTCTATATTAGTTTTTTGACTTGATACTAGTATAGAAATTCTTTTCAAAACAAAAATTTGACCTTACTGTAATGAAAGCAAATCTGGCATCATTAAATTATTTTACTTTTGCATTTTTGTTAATTAAGAAATATACCTCTTTGACAAAGGAGACCCATTCTCTAATCGCAAGATTTCAAACATGCAAACCTCGGTAAAACTTCAAGTAATTTGATAGCTTGACAACAGAGAAAGCCATGGAGATTCAGTTCTTTTACGTTGTATTCGACAACATAGTCAATGCAATGCTCAATGAAAGATGAATCAATGTGATGGTACAAATAAGATTGAAACTTGACGACTATCCGGTGCTCCTTTCCAAAACACGAGTAAGATTCAATGCGAAACATGATTTTGACTTGTCATGTGTACTGGAATGTATTCTTTCGATAGAAGGCGTCCACATGATTTGAAAATGTGTGGAGAGGACTAAAGTTCTCTTGGCGATCTATGTCAAGTAGACTCTTGAAAGATTTCGTGATTTTGGGAAAAATGGGAGGCGATTGAGATTTGACCTCCACATCTAGGCTTAGAATTGAGACTTGACCTTCACGTTTTATGCCTTTTAGATACTCCCTAGAGATAATAACACACGTACTTTAAATATATCTCCAGTTGCAACTATTTCATGTGGTTCAACCGTAACATTAGGTTATACGCCAGTCAACTTCTGACAAGTTCTTTAAATTCTGAAGAGAATCGAATCGAACCAAAATTTTCGGGTATTTAATAAATGGAATCGTCGGGTCCCAATATAATTATAGAACCGTTCGGGTTAGGTTCCGTTCTGTTCGGTTCAGTTCAGTTCAATTCTGTACCATAATTAATTTTTTTATCAAATGACTTGGGGTTAGTGGACATGTGCTTACCGAATAAAATTATGAAATTGAAAAGGGAATGATAAAAAATTTCTAGATCTTGTGCTAACAATGAAATTAATAATTGAGCCAAAAAATTGAATTTAAAATTTGGGTTGGGTTGAGTTGGCATGGACTTGACTTGAGAGTTGGGAGCATTAATCCCTAAATTAGTTAATTTGCTAATTTGTTTAGAGAAAAAATTAAAAATTTTAATTAATTTAATGTAAAAAATTTTAAAAATTATTTAGATTCGATTCTTCAATTCTTGGTCTAGAACCAAACCAAACTCATCGGTTCTCGATTCAAATACTCGTTTGGGTATTTAACTTATGAAAAATCGTTCGATTCGGTTTGATCCGATTCGGTTCAGGAGTTTTATACTGCTCTAATAGCAAATGCAACGCTCAATGAAAGATGGATCAATGTGATGGTACAAAAAAGTTTGAAAACTTGACATACTACCTAGTGCTCCTTTCTAAAACACGAGTAACTTTCAATGCGAAACATGATTTTGACTTGTCATGTGTACTGGAATGTATTCTTTAGATAGAAGGCGTCCACACGCTTTGAAAATACGTGGAAATGAATGACTGAAGTTCTCATGGCGATCTATGTCAAGTAGACTCTTGAAAGGTTTCGTGATTTTGGGTAAAATGGGAGGCGATTGAGGCTTGACCTCCACATCTAGTCTTGTAAGAATTGAGATTTGACCTTCACGTTTTATGCCTTCTAGATACATTAAAGAGACAGTAACACACGTACTTTAAGTATATATCCAATAGCAACTATTACATGTGGTTCAACCGTAACATTAGGTTATACTTCGTCAACTTCCTGACAAGTTCTTGAACGTCTTGAGTTCGTTCGTGCTGATCCGCCAACAAGAATCACTTCATCTATGTCCTCAAAGGAAAGCTTTGCATCTATTAAGGCATTTTCAACACAAGTTTCGAGCTTGTAAAAAAGAATGCCACATACGATAGTTTCTGTGCAGGCAAGGCATATTCCAATGAGGTCTATTTGACCTTTTATGTTTCCAAGTCCTTTAAATATGGACGGTAGAAATTGATTCTATTTTATGGTTGATAATTTTTTTTTAATTTTTTTTTTGTAGTTTATTCTTTGGATATGTTTGAATGAATTCGTATAGTAATATTGTTTCTACAATCTTCTAGTCAACTATTACAATTTTCATATAACTACTTAAAAACATATTTATCGTAGAATGCTCCGACAAGTTAAAAGAAATTTTCTTATATCTTTTTTCTTTATCGCAGAATGCTCCGACAAGTTCTTACCGTGAAATTCCTAGAATGACTTCCACAAGGATCTTCATATTTTCAAGTCTTTCGCAGTTGCATTGCCAATGTCCAACCTTTGACCCCATCTCTTTGCATCTTACACACCCAAGCGTCCCTCGCATACTCTTAGCACATTCTTGAGAGCAAATGTCACGAACATCTCAAAATCTTACACTAAAATTTAATAGAACACAACGCTACGATGTCATTTGCATTTGAAAACGCAATTTTGTATAACGAGTCAATCTTCTTATCTCATGTGAACGAGATAATCAAGTAGATGGTGTTTCAACGAGTGTATTGTCGTCAAAACTCGAAAAAATGCTAATTCTAAAGGAGTTATTTAACATTTAATTTCATTTAATTATATTTATAATTTGGTGAATTTTCGAAAATTGTGATTTGTAAAATATGAAATTTTATTAGTTAATCTAATGTTGGATCTCATAGTCATCGGTCTTCATTCTGACCTACCAACAACATTAGAAGAAATTTCAGTAAATCTTTAACCTCTTCATCAATTGCTGTAAATCTTCAGCAACACACAGATTCATCAAATATTTTGCAATGTATTAATTCCCCCAAAATTCTTCAAATTTCCGGAAAATGCCACCAGCGAGTAAACCCTCCCGGAGATTTTCTTTCTTCGGCCTCGGCACCGGGGGTAATAATACCGTTAAAGACGATCTGGAGTCGCCGCAGCTGAACTTGGAAGCGGACAGGGAAGTTTATAGACCGGGAGATCTATTGACTATCACGATTGAAATAAAAAACCCAACACCCGATTGGTCACTTTTGATTGAAAAGCTTAACTTTGAGATTAAAGGGATCGAAAAATTGGACCCTCAGTGGTTCAACACTCCCAAGCCCACTCCTCACTTGAAGCAGCGACGAGGTATATTCCGTTTATTCTCTCTCTTTTCAATTATTTATCTATTTATTGCTATTTAGTTACTTGCCTCAGTTTGGTGGAATTTTTTGAATGTGGGGGGGTTTTTTTTTTTCGTTGAATTAGTGAGAAGCTAAGACATGGGCATGAAATTTTCTTCTTTTAACTCAAATAATGTACATGAAATGATGAGTGATTTTGTTTGATCATATAGCTGAAAGATTGGTTAATACTTTGTGTTGCATACATGCGAAATACATGGAAGATAATTGACTGCATTATGAGAATTGTGAGGAAAAGTTGAAATGAGGATTTTTAGTGGAGTTGGTGGTAGATAACATGTTAAATTCTCAGACTTCAGTTGTTTTAAACTATTTTTGACAGCATTGAAGTGGAGATTGAAATTATTTTAATGAAATTGGACTTACGATATATTTGGCAGCCCAAAATTGTGCTTTTGAATTCAACTTTTCGATAGCCAATTCAATTAGAATTGGAATACATGTTCTCCTTTCCACAGTTTTCCCATCTTAATGAAATTCAGAGTCATGTCATTCAGACTAAAGGCTCATAGTTGCACTTGAAATTAATAGGAGGATTTCACTTGCAATTATGCCCCCAAGCTAGCTTGATTCTTAACATGTTCATTTTATGCTATCACGCTTCTCTTGTGAAACACATAATTGAAATTTCCTCCTCAGATCACATGGAACATTGATGTCTTTAGGATGCATATATAGGTTGTAGGCTATTTGAAGGTATTTACTGTGTAATAACTCAATCTTTATATTCTAGTTTTAACATGAAATGGCATGAAATGAAAGTAGAGTTTATAAGGGAAGCTGGATGTTCAAAAAGATTCAGTGAAGACAAAAATAAAAGGGACTGCATACTGTGCAATTATCATCTACATTATACTTGCTTAAGTGTAATTATGTGTTATTTATTTCTTTTCAGGCGAGTATGTTTTCATGGATTGCGCGACTCTCACAGTGGTTTCCAATCAAATTCTTTCCTGTGGGGCCGCTAAAACTTGTAAGCCTAAGTAAATAGTGTTAAATATGCCCTTTGGTTGGTTGTAATGTGGGTCACTGGATCTTGTAATTATGTTGAAATTCATTTCTTGATGCTCACTATTTTTGTTGCTATATGATCACTTCGTAGTAGATATTATGGATGGTCATTTTTCTGTCTTTTCACCAAAACCAATTAAATTCAACTGGTTGTCCCAAATTTAGTGAAATACCCAACAGTTTTGATCTCCTTCTCAAGCAGCAACTTCAAATACTTTTAACTTTATCATTTATCAAACTTGTTGATTTCATGCTGGTCCGTTGGGTGCTGTAAATGGTTTCTTTTCAGATATGGTGCGCACACTTCTGCCAACCATTTTACCACCATCATACAGAGGTGCAACCATTCGTTATTTGTACTATGTAAGGTGTACATTGTCTGGCCAATATCTGAATTTGGAAAATGGACCCTCTCATGGGGGCTCAATACGAGATCTTTCTGAGGTGGTTAGTTTTCTTATAATCCTTTTTGCTTTTTATGAATGCTGAATTAGTGTTTCTCTTGATTCCTCTAGAACTTCAATCCTAACCACTTTGTTTCTGAAAGTAATTTTTCCGAAATTTTCTCAATGAAGGATGTATTTGTTATTTCCAAATTTGGGAATCTGGACATTACAATGGATATTTGAAACCATGGTCTCAACAATGATCTCTTTTTATTCAATTGTTTTCAATTAATTGTAGTCTCTTGCTTCTCCTTTCATTGATGGAAGTGATGCGTGCTTGTTCCTTCATAGTCTGTTTTTCCTTCATTTATTTTTAACTCCCAGGAGACAATAGATACTTATATTTATTCTTCCTTCCGTTTTGTGAGGAAATCCTCCAAATACCAAGACATTGAGATGATATGATCAAATAGTGTGTTTCTTTGTGAATAATTAGAAAGTGTTTCTTCCTTCTAATTATTATCATTCATTTCATGTTGATTATCAGCAATCCCTCAAACTCTGCAGGAATCCCGAATACCATTTCAAGTATGGGTCAGTCAGGAAAACAATGGGTTGCAGAGTGAAGAAGATTGCAATGATGGTAAACTTTTTTTTGGCACGTCCCATGTGTCTGTGCACGAAACTAATAAATAGCTTGTGTTACTGCTAGGGCGCTCTTATTCTTTTTCCTTCTCGCCTCCTTGATAAGTGTTTTGGGTTGAAATTGGCCGGTGAGTGGTTTGAAAGCTGTCATGTTTCCCATGTCTTTGATTAGAAGCAACATAAATGTTCTTGGGATTTAAAACAGCCTTTGTTGAAGGATAATGTTTAGTGGAGCATTGTCTTTAGGTTGTTCTCACTATGGTTGATTCTGTGTGTTATTGAAAAACCCGAGACTTCAAACAGCCAGATTCGCATCCCTAATGACCTACTTCTGTTGGTCTATGTGCATAGCTGACCATCATTTAGTCAGTGGTATGGTCAATATGTATGGCATTCTAGAGTAACAACCAGGTAGTTTTGGGAAATATATATCTTTTCAGTACCTTTGATGTATGTCTTACTTATCTTGAAAACATTCCACATTTTTATGTACATATATATCGTATATATGTGTACATATATAAATGAGACAGTGAGAGGTCTAAATACATAAAGGTTTAATAGAGAAACATTCATTGCTAAATCGTTATATGTTTCTACATTATTAATTTATTTATCAAATATGGATAATTAATTGTGGTTTCTTTTAATGTATCAATGTTGCCTCTTAAATGAGTGACTCAACATCTTTCATTATTTTTTCAGGAATTGTTCCAGCATCAACCATCCTCTTAGACATGTACTGGAAAGAAATGAATGCAGATTCTGAATGGGTAGAACTCTATAGTGTGCAGATACTTTTATCATTTTAAATATTTATGACTTCGTCCTATTTTTCCTCTTCTAAAAAATGTTGGGAGGGAAACAGTATACACACATATTATGTTTGTTGGGTTAGACAACGGACTGGTGTTCAGTAAATCAACAATTATGTGAACAACGATAGCAATGCCAAAAATAATAACAATGAATCTATGATTGTGAACAACAGTAATATCATTAGAACAATAACGCTATAGGTATGAGTATGGATTGGACTGTTTTTTATTCTTTGCAGGCTAAAGTAAACGATGCTTTTGATGGAGTTGAGGAAGGATATGAAAGTTCGCGGGATGAGATCTCATCTGTTTCATCCTATAATCATTTGAAGGAAGATATGCATAAAGCTTTTGGAAGTTCATTATCTTTGCAGTCATTTGCAGCAAGGTCTTCCAATAAAAGTTCTGTGTATCTTGAAGGACGCACAAGCATATCTTCAAACATAGCACTTCCTCAACTGTCTGTGGCTGAGGTCCTACATGATTCTACTGGTGGTAAACTATTTTTTATCGTTAAAACTTCAATCTCTTAACATCAAAACTCAATCTGGTTTATCTGTGAGAGTAATTGGGGTTTAGTTGTTAAAGCTGCATTATATCTTACAATTTGGTCTTTGTGAACAGATGCTTTGTCCCCAAACAGGTCTTCAGCTAGCACATCTCCAAGTCAGCAGCTAAAACATCCAAAAACCTTTTCTGTAGATGATAGCACGAGAGTATCATCTGCCTCCAGAAATGCTGAATCTGGAGCATGTAATTTATTACTGTTGCAATTTTCGTAAATCTGAAACTTATTTCCTTCTATAATTCCTTCATTTGACATAAGGTATGATGTCTCGAAACTAATTTGCTGCCAACATTTTCTGCAGCAGAAGGGTATGTTCGAGGAAGATCATATAATATCAGACTGGACGACAAAGTTCTACTAAGATTTTCACCAAAGAACTCTGAGTCAAATTACTACTTCAGTGATATGGTAGTAGCATGACGATCTTTCCTATTATCTTTCTTTTAGTTCTTCCTTATATTTCCTTTTCATTATAATTCACAGATAGGTGGAACCCTTACCTTCTTTCATGAAGAAGGGGCTAGAAAATGCCTTGAGGTACTGTTGCATTCAATCATTTATCTCCGTGAACTATCATTAGCTTAGTGTTTACTGTTTCTATGAATAAGGATTTGACTGGTATCTTGGTGCCTTTTAGCTGACAATAACTTTGGAGATGACAGAGACTATAAGTCGGCGCTCTGTCCATCCTTCTCGGAGACATTCTCCTACTATTACTAAGGTGAGTGATACTGATACTATGATGACTTTTCATTCTTTAGATAGCAACTGCACGGTTGTTTTTAATTATATTGCGAGGTAGATGAACAGTCAATTAGGTTTACAATTTAGAACTTAAATGATTCCAAGAATTTAGTCTATATCCTCGGAAATGGAAGAGAAATTTCGTGGAGGCCTAAAATGATGATTACTCTCTTTTTTAAGCATGGTCAAGTAGATATTAGTGTATAATTTTAGCAGTTTAGAGTTCTTATATCTTTTTAACAATTTTTTTATTAAAAGGGGGATCAAAGGCACCCCTCCCCCCAAAAGGGGCTAGAACCCAGGTATCATTTATATCTTTTCAACATTTTGTGTACTTTAAAGTCATGTTATGAATACAGTTAAAATGTTGCAATCTTGCTACAAACTTGTTCATGTGAGTAGAATAATGACACTGGTTCAGGAAATTGATTCTAGAAACTCACTTTGCTGCCTTTCTGTTCACTTGTTAGGTGCATTTATTCTAGTACAATGTTCACTGCTCCTTTTCTAGTCACATGGTTTCACTTGAGATTTTGATCATAAATGGTTTAAAAGCAAAAGTAGAACATATGTAGACCCAAAGTGTTTCCTTTACATAAAGGCTCTTTAATAGACACTGTGGCAAGTGGAAACTAAGATGGAATAGGCCAGGCCAAGATGTATCGGATCAATTTAATGAACTCACGCAAAGCCTAAGCATGAACCTTGACTTTTAACAAATGTCACCTAGCCAAAGGTTGAAAGATGATCCACTGGGTGGTATGTACTAGGGAAATCCCAATTCATTGCACATGATGCCTGAGTACATCAAATGCTTTCTGGTGCAGCACATGTTACTGCATTGGCATTCTGACACATTCTGATTGGTTAAGGCAAAAATCATAAAATTGCAACTTCATCCAAAAAATTCTGATTTACCTAAAATTTTTTGCAAGATATCTGAATTCTTCCTACATCTGTGGAAAGAGCTAATTAGCCCAAGTGCATCAGGAATTTGTGCTAATTGTTTACTCTTAGGCCATCTTCTAATGATAAAATTGAGAAGTGGTCTATATGTAAATTGTCCACAAGGAAATCTTAGCAATATATTACTATGAAGATAAAATAATATTTATAATTTACTGTGTAAAGCCTACAGGAAATCACTAATTCTTTAGCATCTGATTTCTGCAGGTTCATAGTGATCACCATGAGGTTGTTGCAGATTTAGTACAGACTAGCTTTCTTTTTTCCATTCCTATGGATGGACCAATGACCTTTTCTACCGGCTATGTCTCTGTGCAATGGGCTCTTCGTTTTGAGTTTCTTACAACTCCAAAGAATGTGGACTGGACAAGGTACAACTCTTAATCATTATGGGATGGAAGAATACAATAGTTTGTTGCAGTGGCAACAAATTCTACATTGCAATTCAGACATGTTCCATGTTTACTGTAATTTTACTTCATGGCTACAAAAATGCCAGTTACTAGATCATGAAATCATCAAAAGGGTTAATTACCAGATCTTGAAATCAGCTCTACTACATGAATTTGCCAGGGGTGAAGAGATGGTTACCAGCACATGAATAAGATCTTGCTACTTTCAAGTTAATTAACCCCCCTTTTGACACCCATTAATTTAAAGAAAGAATTTTAAAGGAATAGTTTTTAGATTTTATATTAAGCTCCCGTTTGGCACCCATTAATTTCTCTTTCTCTTTCTCATTTTTCATTTCAACCACACATTCTCCTAATAAAATAATATTACACACAAATCAATAACTTTTCATCACTTTTCATCACTTTTCCACCACACATTATTACATCAATCACTATTCCAAAAATTCTTTTCTACTCAAAATGAGTTTCAAACAGGGGCTAAATATGAATTCCTGTTTTGAGATTTTAGTATAAAGGTTAAAGTAGAATAAAGAATAGATAAAATAAATCAATCCAAAAGGTCCTCATTAGAAGCCTTTAATCTGGATAAGTTAAACCTTGATGGAAGCACCTTTTTCACGATGGGATGTTGTCTTGTGCTTTTCTCTGGATTGCATATAGGATTGCTCTCATTTAACTCATAAATGGATCATATATGATCCTTTCATGCTCCATCAATCTGTACTAGATATGCTAGGAGGTATAAATAAAAATCGTACTCTGTTATGATTATCTTTTTCCAATTTATTGCATGTGATTTCACTGCCAAATCGTCGTCTGAACAACTGCACTTAAGCATTTTAAAAATCTCCAGTTTTTTTTTTTCGTCTTATTTTTCTTCAGCATCATATAATCACATTATTCTATGTTATTGCCTGCTATCGAGGATGTTATAACTCAATATGTCTTGTGTTGCACAATCTGTCTTTTTTTTGTTCCTTTTTTTTTTTGGAACATTTAATTGCTGGCTTTAATAAAGAAAGAATTTTAAAGGAATAGTTTTTAGATTTTATATTAAGCTCCCGTTTGGCACCCATTAATTTCTCTTTCTCTTTCTCATTTTTCATTTCAACCACACATTCTCCTAATAAAATAATATTACACACAAATCAATAACTTTTTATCACTTTTCCACCACACATTATTACATCAATCAGTATTCCAAAAATTCTTTTCTACTCAAAATGGGTTTCAAACAGGGGCTAAATATGAATTCCTGTTTTGAGATTTTAGTATAAAGGTTAAAGTAGAATAAAGAATAGATAAAATAAATCAATCCGTCCTCATTAGAAGCCTTTAATCTGGATAAGTTAAACCTTGATGGAAGCACCTTTTTCACGATGGGATGTTGTCTTGTGCTTTTCTCTGGATTGCATATAGGATTGCTCCCATTTAACTCATAAATGGATCATATATGCTCCTTTCATGCTCCATCAATCTGTACTAGATATGCTAGTAGGTATAAATAAAAATCGTACTCTGTTATGATTATCTTTTTCCAATTTATTGCATATGATTTCACTGCCAAATCGTTGTCTGAACAACTGCACTTAAGCATTTTAAAAATCTCCAGTTTTTTTTTTCGTCTTATTTTTCTTCAGCATCATATAATCACATTATTCTATGTTATTGCCTGCTATCGAGGATGTTATAACTCAATATGTCTGTGTTGCACAGTCTGTCTTTTTTTTTTTTTTTGGGAACATTTAATTGCTGGCTTTAATGTCAGATATGAGCATCCTCTTCTGATCGAGGGAAGAGACAAATGTGAGTGGATTCTTCCAATTACTGTGCATGCCCCTCCTCTAGGGGCTGCAGCAGCTCAAACTCGAAATGACAAGTCGTTCTCATTGGAACCCCTCTGGATTCGTACTTGAAGGTAAACTTGAAGTCTAATTAGAGATGGTTGAGGTTCAATTGATCTTTTTTGCTACTCATTACTATCTGTATACAATCTGGTATTGAATTTAGGTGCAGTTCTCAAGATTTAGCCCCTTTGACTAACATTTTTAAACTTTCCCCAGGTGGGAGCGACTGGTTAAAGGTGCAAGATGCAACAATTTAACCGGTGAAAGATAAATATTCCATGGCAATTTGGTGAAATGCTGAACCACTATAATAACAGATTCTGCCACTAAGGTTGACCTTTGAACGACGTATTGTCAAGTACATGTAGTCAGTGGCGAGTATGCTTTCCTTTCAGCATCAGTCATTTAGCATTTTGAATTTACATTTTTTTACACACGAGAAAGATGGAACTCATACTCTTCATCCTTTTGTTACTGTACTTGTGTTTGCACCTGTACATTTGTAAAAATAATAATTCAGTTGTTTTCCAATGCTTCGAGGCAACGCATGCTCTGCTCTGCCTATATGGATCCCATTTGTTATTTTTGATGTGCGCCAATTTTTCTGGATATTAATGTCACGTTTGTTTGTGCATTATGACATTTTCAAAAAAGTGAAGGGGAAGAACAAAAAATCAAGTAACATGAATTACGGCATGGCATTTTCAGACGAAAAAAATTACATTAATTTCGCTGCTCGAGCAATTTTCAACTCAGCTGTTTTTTGCCCAAATTAAAAAATAAATGAATCTGATTTAAGTACTTTAAAATGAATCATTGGTGTAATAATTCTAGAAGTAGAACTGGAGTGAACACAGTGGAATGTTGTAATTGAATGTATGAGTTGTATTGGTTATATCTTAATGTACATACGTAATGCATGACAATAGGCATAATACAAGTCATCGAAGGAAAGTTTTTGACAAAAAAGTTGAATTAAAACTAGTCGCAAAACTATGTAAATCGCTAATAATTTGCCGTATTTCAATGGTCAATCTCTGATTGGTCGAGTAGAAACAATAACGAAACCAAACAACAAAAAATGGAAAAGATTGATGAACAGCGGTCGAAAACTACGTCACTTTCTCAATTTTATTATCCACTATATTTGCTTGTATTGACCAATGAAAAACACCACCCATATGTTTATCAAAAATTCAGCAAGACGCGAGACTTCAAGTAACTCATACCTAACGCCAAGTCATTAGGGCAAAGAGAACAGTATTTGTGCATATGCAATCAATTCGAAATACCACCACAAAGAAGGGGTGGATTTGAAAAGGTAATCACTTCTACCTTCTCTCTTGTAACACTACAAGAAGTTCTCAATGTTGATTTCCACGAAGGAGCACGGGTCTGGTATATCAAAGTTATCCAACACCTGTCATAAACATGAACACGTGCTGAAATACTAAATGAAAATCATGGCCCAAAGAGAGAGAAATCAGAAATTTGATTGTAGTTTTATTAATGCAAAACAGAAAGGTACTTTGAGGTCTTTCAACATATTGCACAAAGTAAATATTGCCAAAAGTGCCTATTTGCTTCCCTTTGTAAATGATGCTCGCTTGTCGGCCTTTTAGAAATTCGGGCTCCTTCAATATAAATTAATAGTACGAAATTTGTTAAACAATTCCTAGCAAATTCAACAAACTGAACACAGTTAACATACATACATCTGAACTTCGTATATAGTAGCCAGTTCCGTTCCCAGGTGACACGAATGATGTTCCTGTCACTTCCATGATTCTATCCACAAGACCATGTATAAGCTGAAAAGGGAAAAGGAGAAGAAACTTGGAGAATCATACATCAACAATTACTGTAAAATGTAAAGGGAAAGTGCACGAGCATAATGTCACAGTTTCGTAAACAAAATGGAACAATGAATTGCCCAATGTTTCAGAGTGCAAATATTAGCGAACTTAATAGAATAATCAATTTCAGAATTGTATGCGGCAAGCTGAATCAAGCCATCCTCTTGATCAGATTCTAAAGGAAGATCAACAAAAACAGGAAAAGAAGAGCTCAATCAAATTTTATTGATAAGAACCCTCCAGATCCTCAGAGCTAAGTATCTCACCCTGTCAAATAGGTCAACAAACAGTGTTGGAAACAATAGGTACCTCAAATCCTGAAGTAGCTCCACAATACAAAGCCGCAAGATGACGACGATTTGATGCACCAACGTCTTTTGTTTTATCTAATATCACCACATCACCCACTTAAAAAATCTACATATTAGAGGATATCAGATGGATATATAAATAACCAAATTATAATTATGTAGAACCTGGCACAGGAATCATGTCAGTCTAGTACAACAAATGTCATCCACAGGTATCAACAGAGTGGCTAACTGACTGTCAGACATGCCAGATAGCCACGGCCTTTGACATCAACTACCTCAAGCAATTTATAAATAATAACACTTGCAGATAAAAGTAGTACTAGTCCTAGATGTCTAAATACATGAGAATTGCACTAGATAGATGTTTCATCAACATCAATCGTTTAGTTTTAAAATGCTCTTTTGATCAAATCAACAAACAATTCAAAGTGAACAGTCTACGTAACACAGCCAATCATTGTAAATCCCTTCAAAAATTTCAATTCCTCAAGGCTCTGTGCTAACAAGGACGTGCAGTTCCACATATCTAGTTTTGGTAGGACCACAGCAAAAACAACTTTTTTCATGCTATGCTCATTTCAGGCAGATAGAATGGTGGGCCCTAAATTCTTTAATAATGAGGCAAACAAGTCTGCTAAACATAAATACATGGAGGATCACATTAAATATTCTCATTACCTTTATTGGTTTTGGGTGGTCTTTACTATGCCCAATGATTTTCAATATGCCAGGCATAAGACTGGTACGCACAACCTGCAAACATTCACAGATAGGAAGTGTTTCTGAGAGAGAGAAAAACGATGATTTTATATTCCATACATCCAAACTATCAAATAAAAGGAATTTTGTGTCTACTGCCAGTAACATTCATAATTCTTCAGAAAGATGAACGCGAACTGGAAGTGTAAGGTTCACAAAACTGCACCTAAATTTTCATCCGAGGACAACAAAGACAAATGAATATCCTAGATGCATGTAAAAGGGAGTTTTAAGAATCCAGCAATCTTGCTTGAAAATAGACATTTCACTCCAACAACAATCATCTATATCCGGATTAATCATTATCGAAATGTTCCCAAGGTTTTTGCATTCTAAAAATATACTTCCAAAAACCTATATACTTTTAAAGACTAAAAAGTATTCTACAACCATATAAGCCTGTAGGCTGTAACTAACAAAAGTTTGGTAGAGACCATAGAGAGGATAAAACCAAAAACCCAAAAATGGAGTCAAGAGGCACAATTCAATGGCTGGAACTGAAATGCATTTCCAATATAAACACATCTCACTGCTCTTTCTAAAGACAAGTGTGAAAATGCATCGATCACAAGGTATGACTTCATTTAAACCTACTCTATTTTGTATGGACACAAATATACCGATACGGGATTTTTCATAAAAGTAGGACATGGACACATCGGGGATACGTCATTCTAAATATTTTTAAGAGTGTGTTTGAGCCACATTATTTTGAAAGAATATATTTTAGAATAATAAATTGATGGAGAATGTGTAATTGAAAAAGAAGGAAAAGTTATTGATGTGATGGAAAATATTATTTTATTGAAGAATGTGTGATTGAAAATGAGTAGAAGAATGAGAATTATAATTTTAATGTGTATCAAACAGGGGCTAAATTTTTAATTATATATTATATCCTCATTTTTTCCATTTTTAGCCCCTGTTTGAGCCAAATTAATGTAGAATGAAAATGAAAAATATAGCTGTTATTGAGGCCCACACAAGAGATAGAAAATTTGAATTTATATGTTGATGTGATGGATAACGGTCATATTTTTCATTTTAATGAGAAAATAATGCGGGTCAAACAAGGCCTTAATATAGAAGACGGCACTTTCCCCATCTAACACTTGCCCAAGTAATGTTACTTAAGTATCCCTTGAACATTAGAAATTCGAAAAATTATAAAGAAAAAAGGTGAAGCTTGTCAAACTCATGTCATGAAGTGTCTGAAAGTGTACCCGACACGTGTCCGACACAAACATACTTCTATTTTCCCTAGTAGAAGTGTACCTGCATCATAGACCCCACAATTTAACTCAAAACAAATCACTGTATCCACTACAAACATTGCCAGGTCACGAATATAGAATAAACTACAGTACATTAGCAAAATGCATTATCCATTTCCCAGGTCATTTTGTTCAGCCATTCACCAATTTAAAATGATCAAAGATTCTCAAGAAAGCTACACCGGAATCTGCCAGGAACACTCAGTATAAGACTAAACGAATAGATTATTCTGAAATTCATAACCACCAAAGCCAAATAAATATGTGACTGAAAAAATTCTTAGTTCAGTTAGAAATTTAGAAACATTAGAAGATAAATAGAACATTGAATGCCTCTCAACAACTGACAATCAATTCAAGCTTCTAATATATCTAAATAGAGAAGTAAATAATATACAGAAAATAAGATCAAAAGAAGCATAAGAGAAACCAAATTATTTACATGTCAAATCAGATTGCAGCACTAAACAATTAAGAAATAGTTTTCACAACATGATTTCAAGAGTACAGAAACAATGAAGACAAAACAAACCTCAAATTCAGCAGAACATGGATTTCCATTGATTGCTGCTGTTGCCTCGTTGTCTTTACGGTTAAGCATGGTGAAATTTTCTCTACATGAGCACAATATCCACGTTAACACTTCTGTGTAACCAAGCATCGCAATCTAAAGGGGCAATGTGAATAATAACAATCAAATACTTAAAGCTTACTTCACAGTCTTGTTTTCACCAAGGGAGTCAGAGAACACGAACGAAAAAGTAGCAACTATGAAAATTACTAGCAGATATGCAGTAAAAATAACTACTCATGGCAAGCTTTAGTGTCATAACTTGAGGTACATAATGTTTACTGCTTTGCTTATTTAGAAGCATGATGAAGGGGACAGTGACAAAACATAATTCCTGTTCTCTACATATTGAGAGAAAAAAAAAAAAAGAGAAGGGTTGCTACAACCATGAAGTTTGGAATTTTTGAGTTCAAAAAAGAGTGAAACACATGAATCAGAAAAGCATAAAATGGTAGAGATCTAGCTTTGAACTATCAAATAAATTAGAAGTTGTTCACAATTTATGGTCAAACTGAATCCTTGAAAGATGAGGTGAAAAGTAACAAACTTAGGGAACCATATAGGAAAGTTATCTAGTATAAGGAAATTTTTAAAATCAAAGAAAGGAAATGACATTCAAATGATATACATTATACAACAATTCATTCCAGGACTGATTTAGTGGAATGTCTTCGAAACTGAAAGAGTTGCATATATTGACGCAAAACTTAGATCAGTGGTAAAAGCCCAAAAAAAGAAAGTAAATACTAGATGAAAAGATCGTATAGAATCGACTACACGTATAGTAAATTGTTGAGCAAAAAACAAAAGCAATTGAACTTCAGATATAAAGCACGTATAAACTGTACCTCCATTCGAATAAGCTCGCTGAGCTGATTCAAAGATTGTGGTTTCAGAGATGCTAGTTTTGCCTTGGGAATTTCATTGTAACCAAAAGCAATTGCAACATCCTTGAATGGAGAGATTACATTCCATGTCAGTACAAGAGGCAAGGCAAGATGATCTTCTATGAGATAAATACTTTAGGACCAATACCTCACCCACATCACATAGATGAAGAATATCACTTCTTGTGGGAGGAACAGAAAGAATGAAACTTGTCTGCTTGTCTTCTGATACAGAGTCCTCAGCACGTAATTGCATTTTGTTCATCAAGCTGGCCACCTGAAATGTGATTCTTGCATACTAGTTTAAAATATATCATTTTGTTGGCGCTTCTAGAGAAAAGTTATAGACAAAGTCCATACAGTAATGCCACTTATTTATTCATTTTTTAAATAATTACGGAATGTAAACCGTCACAAACAATTGACTATGCGACAACCATACAAGCACATACATACTTAGTTTCATCCATCCTAGCAGAAACTGAGCCCTAGCTGGAAGCAAAGAAAAGCATCGTATAAAAATATATTTTTAATATACAATCTTAGTGCTCACTAGTAAAAATCGTAAACCGTTTTAACTTCGAAGCTAGCACCCCCAAAAACTGAAACTACCGAAGCAGGTAACATTGACTTCAATCAGTCAAAAATGAGAACATTTTTTTTTCCCTGTTCACACATAAATCATAGAGAGTAATTAACGAAGGGGGCAGAAGGCAAGGTAACAAGCTGAGAAGTATAACATATTTGTGCAATTTCGAGTATACATGTTTTATTTTACCTTTTATCATTGGATCTTTACGAAAGTATAGAATTTGGTAGTGATAAGCAAGCTTTGGACCTTGAAGTCACATATATAGAAGGGAGAAATTGACAGGATCAACTTCAAAAGCCATAAAGTTGTCACTCATCAAAGTCCAAAGGGGAGGAAAATATCCATGCACGAGCAATGCTAAATATTTTTACTGCAATGATCAAGTGTAGAAAAGACATAGAACAAAGTTAAGGTACCAATTTTGCTGGCAAGGAGACTCCAACTGTACTGGTAATGTATGATAAAGGCACAACCATTTGGTAAAGTGATAGATCCGGGTATATGAATGATTTTCCATCAGAGTATGTTACTTCTACTGGCTCAACCTCAAATTTCCTTTCACAATACACTGAAAACATGGTTACCTGCAACACTCTTCATGGTCATACAAACATAAAGAGAAAAAAAGAAAAATTAGAGCATCAAATCAATTCTTTTTATTACCATTGTGTTCGATACAATTTTGGCTTTTGTCAAATCCGTTGCTGTGCATTCAATGAAAACATTCTTTGTCTTCAACGTAATGGCAGAATGTGTGCCATTAATAATTGGAGGCAAAGACAAAACTGTTCTGCAGAAAGAGCATGGGGCTTTATCAAATCAAAGAAATTTCGTTTATTGTTCCTCATATTCAGTATATTAATATTGTAATAACCATGTTTATAAAATAGATCGCCTTTGTAATAATATAAGCTTGATATATTTTGAAAAAGGAAAAGGGTCACATTATAATTATGACATTCACATTGAAATAAACATAAAACTAATGGTGACATCAAATTATAGGACTCGGAAAAGACCAAAGAGGATACAACACACAAACAAGTGTATGTCTTGAAAACCTTAGGCCCTTTACATTATTCAAATTACCTGTTGCAGTCATATATGACTGGGAACACTGGTGAATCCTCAATTATATGCAAGAACTTCTTTAGTTTCAGATCCGACTGCAAATGTACCAAAGTATTGTGTAAATCAAAAGTCATAGTAGCTCCTAATGAATGTAGGAATCATGCATACAGGAGACAAAGGGTCGTCGACATAGCAGTTGTCAAGTTCGAAGCACCACACACTCATGAAAGGAACTCCATATAAATTCATGTGGGAAGCGCAACTAAGAAAACTCACTTTGTAAAATTCCATAAGCTCTGAAGCTCTTCGTCTAAAATGTAGTAAGAAAAAAGTTAGCATTTTACACTGTTAGACAACTTAAAATTATTAACAATTACAACTTGTGATCAAGAAGCAATAAGCAAAAAAATAAAAGCATAAAAAGAACTTATTAAGAACACAGAAATACTAAGTGAATGTTGCTTAGACATATAAGTTCATTTTACTTAATATATTTTTGGTGCATCAACATACATCCTTAAAAGTTTAGGAAAGTCTATTGATACGAGTCCAACTACCCAATTTGCAGTAACTATTTTACAGATCAGTACAACAAGTATTATTTATTTTAAAAGTGCTAACAGAACTGCTTATTTTCCAAAGAAATGGTGATGGGGCAGCAAAGGGGAGAAACGACGCCCCATTTTCGTGAACTACCTAACTTTTTCATCTAATACTCCACTAACATTGTTGGAGTCATTCAAAATAAAATAAATAAATAAATAACTGTAATGAGGCGATCACATATCAAAACTAAAAAATTATACAATTACCTGCTTCAGCGGAACAAAATTTATTTCTGGAGGAGTCAAAGCCTGAAATTTTGAATGGACACAATAATAAAATACTTTCTTTAATTAAGAAAATAAATCAGGCTTGAGTAACAAAATAAGAGCAAGAAAGAGCAGCTACGGCGAAAAAAATACCAATAGTCTGTTCGAACCAAATATTCAAAAATATCTGGGTTTGCAAATCCAAGCCCCCGTTTAACCCACATTCTTTCAAAATACAGTATTTCATAACTTATTTTCAACCACACATTCTTCAATAAAATAATATTTTCCATCACATCAATAACTTTTCCTTATCTTTTAATCACATATTTCCCATTGTATTACTATTTAAAATTTCTTCAATAATATCCATCAAACACACCCCAAACAAGAGTACATGTTCTCAACTACCAATCAAACGAGGTATATCTACAAATCTAGAGCAATTCTAAATCAAAAGACAGATTCGGACACACTTTTTCAGACCAAAAAATCTTGAAAAGTCGCGTTTATCCTAAGGAAACAGGCACGATGAAATACCTCGTATGTGAAAGGGCCTTCTATTGTATCCAGGTCAAGCGTTCCAATTGCTACCAAGGTTCTTCGCCTACAAGACAGAAGAAGAAAGACGAGAAATCAAAAGGTGCACGGTTAAAGGAAGTGTGGTAAATACTGGTTCCTAATGCAGTGATAAAAAAAGAATACATACATACATACATATATATATATATATATATATGAGTAGATAATAAATTATTATACAATTCCATCAAATAATGATTTTCAGTTTTATAAAGTAAATAAATATTCAGTACTTCAATGGAGAAAAAAATATGTTCAGAATATAGCAATCTCTTGGTGTAATTTCATTAACTTAAACATGTTATCAAGTAGAATCCTAGGAATCCTTTGCTAAGAAACAAATATTCAAGGTACAATTCAGAATTAATCAGGTCTTAAAGCATTACCGGCAGATATTCTGATGGAGTCTATCTTGAAGATCAATAAAGCTATTATATCGAGCTTCATCAAATGAAACACCTCTTAAAATAGCGCACACAACGTATGGACGAATCTTTGACGTCTACGAGGAAAGAAATTGTTACTAGACCAAACCTATAATTTTATAAATTAATTATACCAAACATAATTTACTAAACAAGGTTCCTCGAAATGCATACCTCTGGTTTTACATGCATTTTGTGCAAAGATTCTTTACTGATGTTTGCCGCGCTATAGGTAGGTATCGGATCAAACCCATTAAATATGCTGAGGGCTTGTGCCAGACCCTCAAGACAAAGCAAATCATATCTGCCACAATATTTTAAAGCCAAAAAAAGTTACTTCTTTGCCACATTTCCAACAACACACACTACCTCCAAGAATTTCATGCTAACCAAAGTAGTTTGCTCCAAATCTTGTTTAAAAAAAAAAAAAAAAAGACACCTTTTGTCTAACCCGTGAAAGGGTATTTTTCCAAACTTTTGCTTGCTCTCATCTCTGTAACTAGTCAATTCAGTAATTAATAATTATGAAGAGAACCTGTTGGCCGGAACTTCAATCTTGTATATCCATTCCTCATCCTCGGATGGATTTTCATCTTCCAAGTGCTTCTCTTTCCGGATTATTGCCTTTTCTGTAGTCTGTATTCACAATTTTTTCAATTATAAATCTTTAATAAGAAAAGACCACACAAAATTCTGTCCAGTAAATATAACTAGCAGTTCACATACTAACACCTAAATTGCAATGAGAAATCAATAGCTAAAAAAGGCAATTGAGTGAAATCTACGTTGTTGACGTAAGCATTCATTCCACTGTCACAACATGATAAAAATAAACTGTTTCCCAAAATAGCATATAATCGCACATTTCTAATACCGACACATAAAATGGCATAGTACTTTCAAGTTTCAACATCATCAAGCTCAATGCCGAACTTGAAACATAAATCTTCACTCTTCTTGTGCTGAGATCGACACAAAAATAAAAAAATAGAAAAGTCAGATATCTGGCATATATACAAATCTATACACACACATATATATAGAGAAAGATTCTTACTGTACTCGCGGCCTATGGCTTGGAAGAGGCGATCTCTGCCGACGCTAACAGTAGGCATGGCTGCGAATTGGAAACGGAAGAACTACAATCTGTTGCACAAAGGGCGATTTTTAACGTTGAATTTTTTGAGTTGCATCACTTCTTCATGTCATTTTTTTAATGGCCGTTGTGATTTACAGCGACATTAAACAATGTTATAGAATTGAACTAAGACAAATTAAAATATAGTAATTAATGTAACATTGAAATTTAGCGATCCAATTTGGTCAAAATTCAACGTTTCATAATGTATTTATTTCATCTTCCAAGTGCTTCTCTTTGCGGATTATTGCCTTTTCTGCAGTCTGTATTCACAATTTTTTCAATTATAAATCTTTAATAAGAAAAGACCACACTAAATTCTGTCCAGAGAATATAACTAGCAGTTCACATACTAACACCTAAATTGCAATGAGAAATCAATAGCTAAAAAAGGCAATTGAGTGAAATCTACGTTGTTGACGTAAGCATTCATTCCACTGCTACAACATGATAAAAATAAACTGTTTCCCAAAATAGCATATATTCGCGCATTTCTAATACAGACACATAAAATGGCATAGTACTTGCAACATCATCAAGCTCAATGCCGAACCTGAAACATAAATCTTCAAACTCTTGTGCTGAGATCGACACAAAAATAAAAAAAAATAAAAAATAGAAAAGTCAGATATCTGGCACATATACAAATCTATACACACACATATATAGAGAAAGATTCTTACTGTACTCGCGGCCTAGGGCTTGGAAGAGGCGATCTCTGCCGACGCTAACAGTAGGCATGGCTGCGAATTGGAAACGGAAAGAACTACAATCTGTTGCACAAAAGGCGATTTTTAACGTTTAATTTTTTGAGTTGAATCACTTCTTCACGTCATTTTTTTAATGGCCGTTGTAACTTACAGCGACATTAAACAATGTTATAGAATTGAACTAAGACAAATTAAAATATAGTAATTAATGTAACATTGAAATTTAGCGATCCAATTTGGTCAAAATTCAACGTTTCATAATGTATTTAAATTGATGTCTAAGCCCTAATTACATATTTCGTCCAACTTAAATATAAATTTTAATCAGAGACAAACGAAGGAACGTATCAAGTTAGTCCAACTGAATTCTAACTCTGATATTCAGGACGAATGGATAGAGGAAAATGTGATCGGGATTCTCAACTGTAATACACCATATTTAATCCGAAAACTTTCCATAAATAGTTTAACTAAACATTTTCAAAACAAAAATGCTGAAATGCCCATAAATACAATACACATCAGTCCTACAAAACATGCATAATTCGTCAAATGATGATTCAGGCAAGAAGAAAATCAATCCTCCTTGTCAGCAGCTCGACGCAGTTCTCTGGATTCTGGCTGGAAGGGAGCGTTCCTTGAATGATCAGTCTGATCCCTGGTACCGACTGTTAATGGTTCCTCTTTACACATTGTAAGGATCAGAAATATTATTACCAGCAACACTAACAAGCTAATGAAAAAATATTTGCCTCCCAATTGTGAGTAAATAAAACCCATCAAGGTTGGACCACTGATACGCTTTTGTATTACACTTCCTTCTCTATAACCTTCAAGGAATTTCGAGATTTGGGTGCCATGATCAGATTCTTCAATGCTTTCTGAACCAATAACCTATTGAAAATATAATGCAACGTGAGAACCAAGTAAACAATTTCGGGAGCCATAATAGCATGAGTACAAGATAAAAGTTTTAACGATAAAGGGCATAATATTTAAGTAGATATTGAAGGTTTAAACATCTAAATAGAAAATAATTCGTATCAATTTAAGCCAAAGTTTAAAGTTTAGCTGGGAAAATATCACATTCTAATTCGGTCAAATTCTCGTCAAAGGAATCTAGATGCATAATGCACGAGTCAAGATGACATTGATATGGATGTCCTTACATCGGACATTGGTAGTCCAGCGTGTATGATTAAATCCATAATAAAGCTTATTACTTTTCCAAAACTTGAATCATTTATAGATAAGAGCTTTTGTTGAAAATACATGCAAGAATAAATTTAACGGTAATTCTTTTCAGCTACAAAACCAACCCAAAAGATTTATTGCATTTCACTCGTGGTATTCATAAATTAATACATTTTCACAGAC